>CAOLHI010003254.1:0-191660 GCA_948474755.1 Ctenosaura bakeri | reverse complement strand
GGAAAGCTCTTGAAACCACACAAAAGCAGGAAATCTTCCAGATGGATAGTACTACGAAAATACTGTCAATATTATACCCTGGATTCAGTGTATTTCTTGATAGAGGTAGTATGTGTGACGATCCATTAGAAATGAATGTTGAAAGGTACAGTGTCCGTGTATTTGAAATTTTGATGTAGCTCTAGGTTTTCATGCTCAGACTGTCCCTCCTTGAACTCCCCCCTCTTAAGGGGTTCATCATTGCAGGTTAAAAAAGAATGAAAAATCTTGTTTACTTAAAGAGATTGTCCCTTCAGTGACCCTGTCAGAGTTGGGAAATGTCACCTTCTATCAAAATCACAATTGCAACCAAAAACAGACGTTCTGGTAACCAAAAGAAAGAATTAAAATTTATATAAGCATCACTATAAACTAGACAGAAATAAATTACGCATTGCTCCTATAACAAAAGCAATCTTTTATTTAAACAATTGATTCTGTTACAAACAGATGATAGGCAGATATGTATTTATTTGACAGGTTGTTCTTATATTCATTGGGCAGCAGAGACAGAGGGAGCATGTCCAACAGTAATCGATTGTGGAAATTGTACCTCAAATCATCTGGAGGGCCAAAAGTTTTTCATGTCTTGTCTATACAGGAGGGGGAGTTTCAAAGTCCTACCCATGGGCTACATTTTTTTTTTTTTTTGGACCTCAGAGCCCCTCAAGTGTCAAATGCCATGTCAAGTGTCAAGTGCCAACCATGACAACAAGTATAATTAATATACCCTGCAGTGTCACCCAGATCCAGAATCATAATGCAGTGTGTAACCATCCACATGTGACGTGCCAGCAGTGAGACAGCCCATGGTAGTCATGAAATCCCAGGCAGATCCTGTCCAGGTGGCTTCAGAATGGATATTTAGAGAATACCCATTGCCTCCTTTCTCTAGGAAGAAGTCATTGCCATTTTTGCCAAGTTTTTGCCAAGTCTTGCCAAGAGTAGAGAGGAAGTACAGAGATGAGGAGATCAAGAACTCATATATATGAATGAACTGAGCATGGATACTGACCCAATTGAAGATCTTTGTGTTTATGTGTTAGTTACATTAATAACTGGAAACAAACTTATGGTGTTCATGGTTCCCCTCTTCTCTACTTTATCCTTTGAACAACTGGACATGATGGATCAGGCAGAGAGAGAGAGAGAGAGTCACCTTGTGAATCACCCAGGTACTCTAGATCTTGTAGTGTTTTTTATGGCTTATTGGGGACTTAATTTTGGAACCTCCACCTCTCGATGTGACACTTTAACTGTTACACCACATTGGTTTGAGTTTCAAATTTTGTGCTTTGGAATTCTCTTTGTGGTATCCTACAACTTTCATCCATGCAAGTAATGTCAGTGCACAGAGAACAAGCTAAGAAAGTTGTGAAGTCCACATATTATAGTGCTGGTGCTGAAGACATCATATAATAAACATATATATTTATATTTCCTATACAGATTTTATTTCAGGTATTCATTAGGAAACAATCATTATGAAACAAAGAGGGGGTAGGCTCTACACCTGCAGCTTACATGCAGAGGATCATGTAAAGAGAGGCTCAATATATTTAGGTACATATGTGAACATGTTGTAGAACACTCTTAGGTAAAAACACTGCTTCAATTCATACCTGAAACAATAGTGGTAAGCTTTATCTTTAACCAAAAATGAGAGTCTTCTACAAATTGCTCTCTGGTTATCTTCTTAATATTTTATCTTTCCAAGTATTCTGATTTTGGCATGATAAAACCAAAATGTGTCTTTTCAAGATAGATGGAGCAGTAAGCCAGAAATGCTACTCTTTTAATTTCTTGCTACCATCTGAAGTGGAGTAGTAGTTTGGTGACAGAATTTTGACTGTGAGGCCATTCCTCTGAGACCATTCACATTTGTGTCAGTATTCAATAAGATGTACTATTATTCCCCAGATAATAGATTTAGTTGCTTAGCAACAGGTTCTACATGTGTGGCAGCAAAAGTCCTCTGCTAATTTAAATATAGGTTAAAAATAATGATGTTAGCAAATAAAACTAGTTATCAATGCTATTATTTGAGTAAACCAGTCTGGTGAGAGAAATCAAATCTTTTCTTATTGTAAATGAAATCTTGGATTTGTGCATAGGAAACAGAGGCATCTTAGCCTTTTTAATGAATCAACACCTGATAGTACCTCAATTCAGAATGAGGACACAACAAGCTCAATGAAACAAAGGCCCAACAACAGTCTGGAAAGATTCAGTGAGGGTTCCTTCAGGACGGGAAATAAAAATGCCCTATTGCAAGGATGATGTGATATAATCATTGTTAAAATAAGAGAAATATAATATGAGGATTTTGGCTTGTGTTGGTTTTTATGAATGTCTCTCCAGAATTCCCCATTGGCTAAAAAGTAGAATAAAATGCAATTAAATAAACAAATAAATAGGTTTCTGTTGCAGCAGTACATTTGGCCAATGTAGTGGACAGAGCCAGCCCTACCAAAAGTTCAGGTGAGGTGACTTTGGGATGCCAGGAAATGGCAACAAACTGTTAGCTCTTGCTATGTTATGGTTATATTTTTATTACCAGTAATGAGGAAAGACATTTGTGAAATTTTCTCCCTTAGTCATGAACTACCTTTAGGGTAGTGAGAGGGTATCATTGGTCATTCCTTAGTATGCAATGTAGTAGTATAGCAATGACAGGGCTGGTTTTACATGCTGCTTATTATTTTCATTGGTGGAGAGGGTCACTAGATTATTGGGGAAGGTTACTCCAATCCATTAGAAAAGTCATAGCAGATTGCCTGTTTACTTATCTGTCATCATTTAAAAAAAATAGGATGATGTAAGTACAGTTGTCAAGCAGGTGGGGGAGATAAATGTAGAGGGAAAAGGAAAGGGAAGTACATAGGCTATGATCATGGGCTAGGAATACACAGTAACCTGACCATATTTCCCAAAATACATTTTATTGAAATTAGTGTCTATGAAATAGCCATTAATTCATAGCTAAAGCATCAAGATCTTTGCTGTCACCATGACTGTGAATGCTTGTCTTTCCAACATTGGTGTTTACAGTTTTTATCAACAGTAGAAGTATGCAAGATCCAGCCACACGAACCGTCAGCTATATTACACATTACAGAGATATAATTTAAAAGAACACATGTACCTGCAAATGTCAAAGATTTTTTTCTAATTAAAAATTAATACATTGTGATATATCCAACCAAAAAGGCAGAATACTTTAAAAAAAAAAACAGTGGCCAGAAACCTGTTGGAGAATTATGCATTCAAAACCCTACATATTCCCTAATTTAGAGGACATATAGGCCTTTTCTGCACAATGATGTTCTTGCATGTCATCCCATCATGATACCAGAAGTGCCCCTGTCAGGATGGGAGCATGTTCCCAATGCTCCTCTCCACATGTGACCAGCTGCCTGCAGAAGGAAGCATGAGGGACATACTTGTCCTTACGAACTGCAGCTGGCCTTCTTCCCATGCTGCAGTAGGGGAAGAAGTGTGTAGATTGTGCTTCTGGCCCTTCTGCATGGCTGGATGCAACAGAAGGCTCATACGATTGGGGGTCATTGATGGAGTTTTCCCATCAGTGATATAGCCCATGATTGTGGCAGTTGGTGATGTGAGAAAGGCAGGATAGTGACACATCATGTGGAAGTGTCATCATGGTCCTCTCATGTCCCCATGCTGGGACACCATCGCCATGCAGAAAGGGCCACAGTGACCATGACAGTCTTCCAAGCCCTAGTTACTGGGAAGCAGCAGTTGCGATCAACAGGAGTCCAATCCTTGTCAGTCAGAAAAGAGTTGGCTGATGTTCCCCCTCTCCACCTCATGCAAGTGATTGCCAAAGCAAAGGGGAATTTTGCCAAGGATCCCACCTTTTTCTGTCACAATGGAGAGACTCAAATCTGACATTCAGATTCTCAACAGTAGTGACTTCAGAGATTACTCTAAATGGCTTGTGAACCATCTTGGATATACATCTGTGTACAATGTACCTTAAAATAAATAAATTCAAAATTCCACAAATCCCCATGCAAAGAAGATAAAATGAATCTTATATTGCAAATGTTGAACTTGGAAAAAAAAGGGATTG
This sequence comes from Ctenosaura bakeri, assembly GCA_948474755.1. NCBI lineage: Eukaryota > Metazoa > Chordata > Lepidosauria > Squamata > Iguanidae > Ctenosaura > Ctenosaura bakeri. Next base: position 187,525 of record CAOLHI010003254.1, on the reverse strand, counting down.
ATTTTATCCTTTCCCCTCCATCCACTTTTCTTTCCTTAAAATGTACGTACTTCAAAATAGCCATTTCCTTCCACTGAACATGAGAAGCAAAATGCTGGAAGGCAAAGGGCTTTTCTTCTGCTATTGATTTTAAAGCTTTCTGCAGAAATTCCCAGCAAGTATATCACACTCTTAAATGTCAGACCAAATATCATATAATAAAATAGTATATAAAATACATATTTTTTTTCAAATACATTTTTGAAGAATGCAGTCTCCTTCTGTCTAGTGAATATCACACTGTTTGAAAATGATTTTTCCCTTGTCAGGATACCCATGTCCCTCCTTCTGTAAAACAAGACAAAGAAAAGAAGCTTAGCATGGGTGAAGATAAAGCCACTTAGTTTTATTGATTTGTTGTTTTTCTTTAAAAAAACCAAAAACCCTGAGTCATTTAGTTCATTCAGGATTACATAGACCAGATTTTTACAAGAGAGAGGAGGGGCAGGGGGAAGGAGAAAAGCAAATTAAAAAAAGAAAGAAAAATGAGTACCAAGCCTTCATGACTAATCTTCAAGTATGGTGTCCATCAGGGCTATAACGAACCTGTTCATATTACATCTCTAGTACTAATAAAACTAGATCAGGGAAGGGACAATATCATATACCTGAAGACCACAATATACAATTGGTTTTACTTGATTACTTGAGTTACTTGAGTTATCTTACACTGTTCCATTGAACCAGGCCCTTTGTGCAGGATGATGGTCCTGCGCGTCATCCCGTCACAATCCTAGCAGCACCTCTGCAAGGATGGGAGCATGTTCCCAGTGCTCCTATCTGCAGAAAGGACCAGCTGCCTTCAGAAAGGAGCATGAGGGACATGATTCATACTTCTAGACTGCAGCCGGCCTTCTTCCTATGCTGCAGTGAGGAAGGAAGCATGTAATCATGCTTCTAGACCTTCTGCACAGCTGGCTGTGACAGAAGACTCATGCGATTGAAAGTCATTGATGGAGTTTTTCCATCAATGATAAACCCCATGATCATGCTGGCTGGTGACACAAGAAGGGTGGGACTGCAACAACATCATATGGAAGCATCATTGCAGGCCTGCTCCTCTCATGTCCCCATGCACGGAGGATGCCGTCCTGTGGAAATGGCGTCAGTTTACAACTTTTGTCTGCAACTCTTGTTAGATCGAGTTAAAGTGCCATTAATTATTTATTTATTTATTTATTTATTTATTTATTTATTTATTTAATATCCCTCTTTTCTCCTGGTATAGCTCACACTGCTGGTTAAATAAGAATAGCTAAAAAAAAAAATCCATAGTACAACAACATTAAAAATCATTAAACAAAAATCCACTTAAAACATTAAGTTAGGGCCTTTCTGCATTACACTGTTATAGTGTTATTATTGCACTTTCAGCATCCTGTGGCATCCTGGGGTTTGCAGTTTAGAGAGGGGCATTTAGAATTCTCAGCCAGAGGACTCTTTAGCTTCAATCAGCTACAAACCCCAGAATTCCACAAGATGTTGAAAGTGAAATAATAGCAATATAAGAGTGTAGTATAATTTAGAAACACATTTAGAAGGCATGTTTCATATTAAAAACAGTTCATCCAGTGCAAAACCTTCTACTCCAACCAGTTAAAGGATGAAGGTCTGTTTGATTAAAAACATGTTTGCCTGCCGGTGGAAAAAAAACAAAGAAGGGGCCAACTGAGCTCCCTTCTTGGAAGGCAGTTTCAGAGTAGTCACTATGAATACTGTCTCATGTTTTCATCAGAGTCGCTTGTTAGAATGGTGGGATGAAGAGAAAGCCTTCTTCTGAAGATCATAAAACTTGACCAAGTGATAACAAGGATCTTATCATATGAGGAGACAGGATTTGCAGATAGTTTGGACCTAATCCATATAGTGCTTTGTAGTTAAAACCAGTTTTTTTGAATTGTGCATGGAACTGGACCACTGGCCCGTGAGGCTGTTTAAATAAGAGTGATATGCTTCCTACAGCTATTACTGGTCTAGCAATAGCATTTTGGACCTGCTGACATTTCCAAACACTTTTCAAAGTCAGCTCCATGCAGAATACATTACAATAATCCAAGTGAGATGCAATCAAGGCTGGGGCTATATCTAACGTCTCAAGGAGTGGCTGTAACTGTTGTGCTAGTTTGAATTGTGCAAACATGGTGCTGGCCACCACCAAAATCTGGGCCTCCAGGCTCAGGGCTGAATCCAAAAGTATACCTAAGTTACAATCTGCATTTTGAGATGGAGTGTAACCCATCCAACATAGGCTGAAACATTATTCCTTAATCTGCCTTTTAACTGCCCAGGAACACCTCTGTCTTTTCTGTTTTAAGCTTCAATTTGTTTGCCGTCATCCATTCTGTTACTGGCAAAAATTGACTTGAAGTCAAATGGGAAGGAGAGATATAGCTGAGTGCCATCAGCATACTGGTGAAACTGAGCCACATATCTGTGGCCCTTTTCGCACGGGCTTTCCCGAGCGAAATAGCCCCATGAGCCGTGCGGGAGTGGGAGCGCCGCTCCACACGATGCACTCCCACTTCCGGCGCTCTCACGGGGCTGCAGCGGCGCGAGCGCGGGGTTTTTGATTTTCACTTCCAAGCGAAAATCACCCCGCGCTCGCGCAACGCTCCCGGCGCCCACCCGCACTTACCTGTTGTGCGGTGCGTCGGAGAGGCGGCTGGGTAGCGCTTCCTTCCCTCCGCTCCTGCGGAAGGAAGGGGTGGGGCGGGGCGCTTGCGTGACGGATGCGATGGCATCCTGCTTCGCGCGGGTGGGGGGCTGCTCGCGACAGCCTCCCGCTTCGCGCGCGCACGTGGGGGGTGGGCGCGACTGTCGCTCACTCCTGGCACGCGGGGGGTGGGTGGGCGCAACTGTCGCTCGCTCCTGGTGTGCGCGGGGGGACGGGCGCGACTGTCGCTCGCTTCCCGCGTGCGCGGGGGCGGCGCGAGAGGCTCCTGCTTCTCGCGCAAGCGGGGGAGGATGGACGCGCGAGCCGCCTCCGCCTCCGGGACGCTGCCGCTTCCCCGCTTGTTCCTTCACCTGCGGAAGGAACGAGCGGGGAACCGGCAGGCTCTCGGAAGAGGCTTTTCGCGCAAGCCGCCCACCCCGGCTCACGCAAAAAGCCTCAGTGCGAAAAGGGCCTCTGTTTCATACAACCTCTCCTAATGGTTTCATGCATATGTTGCAGATACCAAACCAATGGACATGGTGTCGAATTGGAGTTACCCAGTAACACCTTCTGAATATGCTGCACCAGAAGGGACTGAAGGCACTATAAAAAAAGTCTCCAAGTCCTATTCCAGACAGGCAGCCCAGAAAGATACCATGGTCAATAGTGTCCATAGCCTCTGAGAAGTCCAGCAGAACCAACGGGAACACACTTCTTCTGTCCTGCTCCCACATTAGCTTATCCACTAAGAGGATCAAAGCCATCTCTTTCTCATAACAAACCCTGAAGCCAGATTGAAATGGATAGAAATAATCTGTTTCATCTAGGAACCTCTAAGTTGGGAGCCAACAACCTTCCCCAGGACCACAAGCATTGACCATGACAAACCTTAAAAGTTTAGCATTAGCTATATGGCTTTACTCAATAGGTTTTGTTACTGTTGGAGTTTACAATTTCCTTGAAAATTAATGTGAGCTACAACAATTATAGGAAAGAGGGGAACACTCTCTGAAATCAGTTTGATTAACAGGATAGACTTCAGTTTGGCTTGGGGTGCACAGAACATGTGAAGCTATCTCATACTTAGCTAGGTCAGTGATTCCAGTCCTGGCTTCTTTATAAAAAAACTAGTAACAAATCTCTAAGGTGTGAGGCAGAGGTTTTCAGACACATAGGAAGCTGTGAAAATCAGATCATTGATCCATTGATCTTTTTCCAGGTTGTGAAACAGATGCTGAAAGGACCATGAGGTGGTAATGCCCATACAACTTCTATGGCCCAGAGAAATTAGTGGTGAGTTGAATCTCTGCATCATTTTAGCGAGTCACCTAGTGATCAATAATAAAGCAGTATACATTTACAAAGTACACCACACACAGAGATCTCATAAGATTTTATGATGATAGTTTAATATACTCTGACATGCACACTTTTACAGATAGTGAGCCTAAGGCAAACAAAGTTGAATGAATGGTTCCAAAGAGCCTTCCATAGCTGTCCTGCAAGGAATGTTACATTTCAGCTCCCTCAGTTTTCTTCTCTTTCAAACAGATAAAGTTAACAGAGTAGCAAATTTTTCTTGCTTGCCTTTGAGAGAAAGATTTAGCATTCAGTGCAGCCATACTTCAAAAGAAAAAAAGAAGAAAAAGAAAAAACACCATGTGTTTCAATGAAGTGCATCTACTTCTGGTCTTCATTTCTCACCAACATACATTGGACTATGGAAGATGTTTGAGAAGAATTCAGGAAGGAAATGAGTTTGTACACAGTCTTATGCTTGTAACTCAAGCCAAACAGCAACCCTGTTTCAGTGAGAAAAATAATGAAAGTTTTCCCTCTGCCTCTGATAGTTACTTATGTCAAGGATTTGTCACACTGGACCAGCCTCAGGAAGATTTATTGGGTGCAAGTAGAATGCAAATTTCTGAAAGTAGATACATTATCTAGGGTAACAACCAATGGCTTCAATCAGTTGATCTCTTGCTAGCTTCGTGAAAACAAATACCACACAATTTGCTGTTGTTGTAGTTGTTGTTAATTTTTGACTTTAAGGCAACTTCAACTTATGGTGACTCTACCTTAGCAAGATCTATTCTAGAGAAATTTGCCACTTCCTTCCTTCGACATTGAGGGTGTGTGATTTGAACAAGGTCACACAGTGGTTTCCATGACTGAACAGGAATTCAAACCCTTGTTTCCTGGAATCCTAAACTGACACTTAAATCACTACATCATGTTGGCTACCACAAACTGAAGCTTGAGAAAATAGACAGATCTATTCGAAAAATGCTGCAAGGGAAAGTTAATTGTGACCAGCTGAAAAGCAGCATCCCACATGTTTTGATTTAACAATGAAGATAAGGACCTTTACATGTAGAATATTTAAAGTTCATTAAAAGGCTATGAAAAAAAATAACAAAATAGCACACCGTTGTTCAGAATAACTGCCCATTGTAGTCATTTCCTTAAAGCCTGACAGAAAAGGGAAGTTTTCAGGGAGCCATGCTAGAAACCCCAGGAAGGGTGTTCCAAAATCTAGGTGCAGCCACAAAGAAGACCTTATTTCTCCTTGCCACCAGACATGCAGGGGAAGGTAGTGGACACAAGAATACTATTTTCTTGCTACCTGTGCATATTTGTAGGAAGTATGTTTGTTTCTGTGTGTGTGTGTGTGTGTGTGTGTATACTCTCAAACTGCAGTCTTCAAAACTGTGCAATTTTCAAAGCCTTTCATGTAGCAGGGAGAAAACTGATTAAATTATCCATTCCTTCCTTTGAAACCAAAACAAGCACACATTTCTTTCTGTACATGTTAGGGGTTTTGTTTTTGTTTTGTTTTTTGAAATGAGAACAAATGGTGAGTTTAATCAATAGTAGGAATGGAAAGAATAGCATTTTTAAAATTGATCTTAAAGCATGTTTTTGAAGTGTTTAGGTACTCTGATAAGAAACCTGGACTGAGGATCTTTAGAGTTCAGGAGCTATTCTGTGCAAAATTCTCACATGCTTGTTTTCCACAAAAAGCATCATTTTCTGGACAGGAAAGGTTTTCTGCAAGGAAAATAATATATAGTTTTCTGTGTGGAAAATGTTATAATCGGGGCTTTATTCTGCATAAAATTTGCACATGAGTGATTTGCATACAAAATAGTATTTTCTGCACAGGAAATAATATTTTTTTGCTGAAATATTATTTTCCACACACACACACTCACACAATGTTGCTTTCTGCAGAAAACAACCTCATGTTAACTTTGTGCAGAGTAAGGCCATTTTCACACTACATTGTTGTTCCACTTTCAACATCCTGTGGAACTCTGAGTTTGTAGTTTACTGGGGCCAAAGAGCTCTCTGGTTGAGAATTCTAAATGCCCCTCCCTAAACTGCAAACCCCAGGATCCCATAGGATGTTGAATGTGGAACAATAGCACTATAACAGTGTAGTGCAGAAATGGCCTAAGTCTTGCATTGTGAATAGCTGTGACTTTCAAAGTGTCCTCTCACTAGAGAGAAGAAAATTATTGACATTACTCATTGATACCTTCAGAAGAAACTTAATGTTGATTTGCATTCCCAGTCAATAGAAACAGGGAGTTGCACCAAAAGCCCTAACAAAACACTCTATGCAAACGTAGCTATTATATAAGCATAACTTTGCAAGAGAGAGAAAGAGAGGTACACCAAATTAATTAAGATATCCACTATTAATTACTCTTTTTCTTTTGCATTATACTTCTTGCAATGTAGCATATCTCCTTCATATATATTAAACTGTAATACAATACTGTAATACAAAAACTGTAATATGATACAAGAATCATTTTTTAGCTTACTGTGCCACAGAAGAATGGGGTAAGAATGCTTGCTGCTTTCCCTCATCTGTTTGTATGACTTACTTTGAATGCAATAATGTTTTATGTTACATTTTATGTATGTATAATTTTGCAAACCACTTGGGCATTTTATGGATACGAAAGATTGAAATATTTCCTAACTTTCTGTCTCTTTGTCATACACAAGCAGGGCCTCAAGGCATGTTTAAAAAACAAATCAGAAGGCTGCCTTCAGGAGGTGGAATGGAGACTATTTTGCAGGCAAGATATTGGGGTGGTGAAGATGTATTCTTTCCAACCTAGCTGACTAGTGAGCAGGAAGGCTGTGAAAGAAGAGAAAAACAATGAGGAAGAAATGGTGATGAGGTGGGAAAGAGGAAGATGTTGGACCTGACTTGCAGTGAGAGATGGAGGGGGAAGTCTAAGGTAAAGAGATGATCAAGGCAAGAATGTAGAAATTATAAAATAGGGAAATTCATTATCATCAAATTTCACATCCAGTTATCAAGTCATAGGCCCTTTCTGCACTAGACGTCATTAGCAAGATACTGTTACAATCCTGGCATTGCCCCTCATGCTATGGTAGCAGTTTAGGAACCATATTTTCTGCACCCTTCTGCCTTAAGTGGATGAGTAGCGGTATTTCCACTGGTGCTCCTTCTGTACTCCAGCATCCTTGGCTACTCCCTTTCCCTGCCTTCATCCTGTCCTTGATTGATCAAGGGAGTGGTGGTTTTTCTTTGGAAGCCATATTGGACATGCTAATACACAATGACCTTTTCAAGCTATTATGCATAAAACTGTATTTAAAAACTTAAAAAGTTTTAACTCAAAGGAGGACTTTAAAATAAACATGGAGAGGTGATGTCTTTCAACATTTCCATCCATGGGAGTCACTGAGGGAAGGACAAGCTGAGCATGCCCACAGCCCGCCCACTACTGGGTCTACAACAATAGGAAGTGCTATCAAGTGCTATTACGGTTCTGCAGTGAGCTGGCTGACAGGATTGAAGCGCTAAAGGAGGCTGTTAGTGGATTTTTTTTCTGGAATTAGAATGCAGCAGCTTGATGATACTTGACAACGGGACGGCAACTGGATAGCAACAATGTTGTGCAGTAGTGTGGCTCCTGAACCAGTAACAACACACTGCTATTGTGGGATAGCGATGTCATGCAAAAATGGCCATAGTCTAAGCCAGCTCAGACTCTGGTTTCACCATATGGCATTGGGATGAAAGATGATGAAAAACTGTTATTATTGACTGTTGTGTGTGGAAATAGTTATTTAAGAAATGATGGGATTATTCAGCAATGATGAGCCCTTTATAATTGGCTTCTGTTATTTTTTATGAAATAATGTCAAGACCAGCTTAGTCAACTGTCAGGGTGAGGCCTTCTTTAGGTGGCACCATAAGACAGAGGATAGTTGATGGCAGGTGTTAATGTGAATGACACTGCAAAACTTTTTAAAGTGTTGGCCCTGGTAGCAGGAGAAATACATACGGACTCTACCTCAGGTGGGCAAACACTGGAAAAAGCAAGTGTATTGCACTATACAGCCTAATCATGAAAGACAATGTTTGGCCCTTACTCCAGATTGGTTTACCACTTCTGCTTGGTACTCTAAGACTTGTATATTTTTTTAAAATTTTCTCCCTACCAAAGACAAGGAAAATTACAGAACTTTGCCAGCTATAGTGATGAAGCGAAAGGGAATAAAAACACCCACAGCTTGTGACAATTCCTGGTACATTCTTCTTTAGAAAGTCTTGCCAGACGAGTACAATATGTCTCTTGTTAGTGATGGGTCAATCTGAGAAAGTGTATTTTATGGAGATGCGTTTTCCATTGCTAGGCTCGTGCCATCCTGGTTCTGTACTGTATCGCAAGCCACGGAATACAGAAATATGTAACTGATTTTGTTTCTATTAGTTTTATTGTGTGAATGTGCATTGTGTGTATGTATGTATCTTCAGGTCACCTGTAAACTTATGGTGACCCCATGGATTCAATAAGATTTTCCCAATCAAGGAATACTCAGAAGTGGTTTTGCCGGTTCTCTCCTCTGAAGAATACATTTTCAAATATGCTATTTTCTGTATACATTTTTCCATTGCACAGATCACTTCTAGGCACCTTTTTCAAATGGAGACATTTTTCCTGAGACAGTTCTCTCCAAATTTACTCATGTTTCTGAACACTTTTTGTTTTCCTTCATTTAGTAAAGCAAATCTTAAATACTGAGATATGTATTATCTGAAAGCAAAATCACCCCTGTGAGATAAGAAATAAGTGATCACAGATTAACAAATTATTGTCTGAATCAGTTATTTCTAGTTTTCATGCTCAGTATTAGACATAGACAGGGCCTCCCATAGGAGTCACTACAGTATCAATTTGTACAGGTATCAATATGACAATAATTTCTTTGTTAATCATCATGATGTGGCAGGTATAAAAAAAAATCCAACTCTAAGTGAAAGTTCATAATGTTTCAGTTTCCATAATGCATTAAAAAATAAAATAAAGACTTTAAATACATGAGAATATTCAGATCAAGATGGCACAGGATGTTCAGTAACTCAGAATACTCAGCTAGATACTTATATTCTTTTTCTCTGGAGAAAAAAAGAAAGAAAAAGAAAGAAGGAAGGAATAGAAAAGAGGCTTAGAATAGTTTGGGATAAAACCACTTCATCTCTCATCCCCCAAACACTCTTTGTAAGAGAGAAGTCATTCAACACAGCTGGGTTTTTGCATAGTGCAAATTAATAAAATGGAACAAACCAGACCTACATAAATCAAGCTTTCAGATTAAAGGATTTTATAGAATGAATAGTCTGTATAAAAAAATAAAAGGGCATAAAAAATAAAAGTTCAGGAAAGCTCTTGGCACTGTGAATGCTATACTTGGGTTTGGAGCAACTGAAAGAAAGGAAGAAAGGGGAAAAAACTATTTTTCTGATTAAAAGTTTGAGGATTAATCTATTTGATGTAGTTGTCATATTTTTCACAGTTCTGCCAGTGAGGGGATTTAGTTCCTGCAAAAGTCTTTGTCCTGCCCATAATAGATAAAAAGGAAATGTGAAGAACCAGCAATCAGGATACTTTGTTTTTTCTCTTTCTTTGGCCCTCCTATGCTATTGGTTCAAGATAACTAGAAGTCAATCAGATCTCAAATCATGTAGCATTTAGCACAAAGGTTATTTTAATTAAATGTATGAAGGAAACATAATGCCACTGAAGACTCCTGGGCAACATATGTACCATGGCAGGAGACTCCATATGCATGCTGAGCTGTACCTTCGAGGTGTATTGGCATGAAAGGTGATTCTAATGTGTCCCTATTAGTAATGTGTCCCTATTAGACAATCTGCCAAACCTGATTTCATGGGGAATCATTTTTCTTCCATGGCCAGGCTCATTTCATCCTGATTCTGCATAGGATTGCAAGCCATAGCCTACACAAATTTGAACCTGTTCTTCATTCCATTGGAATGTTTCATGTGTATCTACATTTTTCCAAATATGCTAATTTTTGCATACATTTTTCTTTGATTATATCACCTCTAAATGCATTTTTTTTTTCAAATAAAGGCATTTTTTCCTTTAAATTTGCTCATGTTTCCAAACACTTTTGGACTTTGTTTTGCAAACCATATCACAAATGTAGAAAGGTATGGCCAATATTTCAGATTTTACTTTTTGGAGTGAGAATGTATCCATGAGTGCACACATTCGAGAACCAGCTGCTAAAATCAAACCAAACACTGAACAAGTTCAATGATGTACTTCACAATATTAGACTGTGGATTGAATGGCCTTACCTACATCCTTGAATCTATGGGCAATGTTCTTTAGTGGGCCATATGTATTGCTTCACATACTGCAAAATGCAGTGTGCCAGACCTACTGCATTCAACAGGCTCCTGGTTCCTTTTGCTGAATTTCCATTTACCACTTGCCTCTGACCTTTAGCTTCCTCCTTTAATGCATTAACTGTGTTAACTGTTGGCTCAAATACCATCTGTTTTTGCTTTAACTCATTCATTGTTGTTGCTTTCCATCAAGCTATTTCCAACTTAGCACAAACTTGAAATGAGCATATGGAGTTTTCATGGCATTGTTTGTTTAGAGGGGAGTTGTCATTGCTCTGAGACTGAGAGAGTGTGACTTGCTCAGGTCATCTAGTGGGTTTCCATGCCTGAGTAGGGGTTCAATGCCCCAGTCTCTTGGAGTATTATCCAACACTCAGAGCATTGTACCATGTTGGCTCTCAACTAATTAATTGTTGTTATTGTTACGTGCCTTCAAGTGGTTTCCAACTTCATACATTGCTTCCGATTTCATCTCATCATTGTGACTGTTTTTCAGAGCCAGGATCTATTCTGGAATTCTGAAAGCAAGTCGTGACCAATGATATTTGACCCTAATTTATTTTCAAAGAATAACAACAACATGAATGACAAACCCTTGCTTGTGTCTAGATGCAAATATTGGAAAGGTTTCTCTGTATAATTAATTGACATTCATTGATTATGTGACAGGGAACACACTTGTACCTCTTAGACATAACTCCAGTACTGACTTTTTCCCCTCTGCTGTTAACATAAACAATAAAAAAGGCCCATACACACATACATTTTATACTTGTGCAGCTAAAATGTACTGGAATGTCTTGTTTTGTCAGAAAGGACCTCTGTACTAATCAGGATTCCTTACTGCAGTAAATGACTCACAACAAAGTGATTGCCAAGTCTTGTGAAGGGTACAGTTGTGGACTTGTGAGATCTAGCAGAACTGGGAAGGGGCAATCCCATTCATCATTTCAGCATCTCATACCCCCCCCAACCAGATCTGGAGGGGTGAGAGCTCCTCAGTTCTCCACAACTCTCCCAAAACAGCTCCTAAGGATATCTCAGACCTCCAAACAGCAACTTTGGATAAGATGTAAATGAGAGAAATATGGAAGTATAGGCCAATGTGAATGTAAACTGGTATTAAAAAAAATGGTAACATTAGTAAATTTATAAAACTTATAAACAGGAAAAAGTAAAGTTATAATATGTACTTTTATGATGATCTATTTGTATATTATTATTATTACTATTCGTTGTAATGGTATTGACAAGTTACTGACATTTGCATACTGGTGATATATTAATTTATACAAACAATATTTACATGTTATCTGAGGTCTATTGCTTAAATCAACTTGTTATTCCCAACCAAAGTAGACTGAATCAATGAAACTATAATGAGTCAACACCTACAAAATTCCATTCCTTTAGTGGTTCCATTCTATTTGGAAATAACAGTTGAACATAAGACAATGAATTTTGAGGTTTTGGGTCTGTCAACTGGACGGGAAGTCTGCATACTTTTTATAACATAGGCTTCTTAGGGCAGATGAAGTAGTAAGATTCCACACACACCCAGATATTAAACTCAGGCCCTTTGCACACAACAAATGGGTCCTGGCATGGGGACATAAGAAGAGTGGGACCATGATGCACTTTTGCATGACATTGTTGTGGTCCCTCCTTCTCCCATTGCCAGCCAGCACCATCATGGGGTAAATCATTGATCACCATCAATAACCACTGATTGTGTGATGCTCCCATACTTACCTGCCATGCAGAAGGACAGGAAGTGTGATGGAGGCACTTCCTTCCCCAGCGCAGCATGGGAAAGAGCCTGGCTATGCTGTGGAAGGAAGAGGCATGTCCCTTGCACTCCCTTCCCAGGGAGCCAGTTGGGTGTGGAGGGGAGTGTTCTCATTGCACTCTCTTCCTGGCAAAAGCACTGCCAGGATCGCGACCAGAAGACGACAGAGGAAGGTAACTTGTGGAAATGGCCTTATAGTTCTTTGGTTGTTGTTGTTTGGTCAGGTTTTTTTTTTTTTTTTGCGTTTTTTCTCTTTTTGATTATGTCGTTCCCTTCCCTCCAGCCCTTTCCAAATGACTTTCTTATCTCAAATTAGTAGTTCCTTTCCTCTGAGGTTAGAAGCCTTCTTTTGATTGCACACACATTTTTGCTTCTATCATTTTTTTTCCCTTTCTTATTGTCAGAGGCCCTGGTCTACATATTTCTGTTGATTCTTCATAGATGGCTGGGTGGACAGACAAATAGATGATGGATGGGTGGATGGGTGGATGGATAGATAGATAGATTGACAGACAGACAGACAGACAGACAGACAGATCACACCTTCATTGCATTCTCTTTAAACATGCCTTCCTTTGGCATGCTCACATTTAGGTAAACCATTTTTCACATTATTAAAAGTTATCTAATAATGCATTTTACTTATGCCTTCTCATACTGGCTACTTTCTCTTTGACTCTCTTCTGTCTTATACCATCATTCATACATATATATATATATAGAGAGAGAGAGAACGAAGTCTGTGGGTAGGGCAGAGCAGGCAGAGCAGGGTTTGGCAGGGCAGGAACATTTTTCATTCTTTCTTAAACAGTGCTTAGAAAACCTTCTTTCATTTGAGCTAGGCAGACCCATCACTGGTTATTCAGAGTCAATGCTTTAGTTCTACTTAATAGTGAAGCCAAGATATTGCCCAAAGAACTGTACAGTGCCAGTTAGCATCCCATTATTTAACAGCAAGACACCAGTAAACTTCCAGCCTTGCATCTAGAGTATATTAGCTCATTAAAAATATTGTCTGTGAATTGATGAAAGTTCATTTATCTGGCATTGATGGATTAGGTTTAAAATAAATGAATTTGTCACACTACAACTAATTACTTTCATTGCTGCCATTACTGGACACAGAGATTTCCTAGAAAATCTCATGTTGCATGTACATTTCTCCGGCTTCCCTTATCGGACAGACAGTCTTTCTTCAATGAAAGAAAATGCTCTGGAGAGAGAGAGTGAGAGAAAGAATGGAGGAAGACTTCAAAAACTCAGGGTTGTTTTATATCTGATAGTGTGAATTACAAAAATCACATAAGCTGAGAATTTCAAGTCTAAATCTGAATAGTTCTGTTTTAAGTAAAGTTCACTGATTACGTCTTACTGAAAAACCAAAGAAGTTTTCTGAAGGCCAGTGAGATAAAACAGGAACTTTAACCCCTTTTTTGCTATTTGGTGCCAGATACCAATTTCTTTGAATGTTAGCTTTTCTAGCAGTAAGAAATGAATGTGTGGGTAGGGGAGTTAGTCTTGTACACACGGCTTGTATTGAAACTGCACATAGGGTAGAGTCAAAATTGCATCTGGCAGCTTTGTCTCTCAAGGTCTGTATATTCCATATCAGCAGATAATTTAAAATGACATATCCTTTCCCTTGCCTTTTCACAATGTAGTTAAGGATGCTGTTTGGCAGACTTGATCACAGTTTGGGGTTTGGTTTTCTGCTCCTTTTGTCTTCCAATACGGTCATTGTTGGACCATTCAGTGGCCTTATCAGCTTGATTTTTTTAAAACTGTCGACTTTCATGACACCAGCTTTTAGTGGTCATTTCTGCCATATATGGTCACACTGCTATTATTCCACTTTCAACATCCTGTGGAATTCTGAGGTTTGTAGTTTATTGAGGCCAAGGAACTGTCTGGCTGAGAATGCTAAAGGCCCCTCCATCCCTCCCTAATCTGCAACCCCCAGGATTCCACAGGATGTTAAAAGTGGAATAATAGCTCTATAACAATGTAGTGAGGAAATGGCCAGTGTTTATCACTTCTGCTTGCCAGCATTTCATCTGCGAATGTTAAATTAATTACATAATCTCTGTAGATTATAAATCGTAGTCATGGTAACCTGGATGAATACACAAAGGGATCTTGTATCACCTGTGAAACTAACTGAGAGAAAGAAGTTGGTAGCATAAGGTTTCATAGACTTAAGTCTACTTCATCTGATGAACACTACTAAATGCACAGTTTATAGCCAAGCCCTCTGATACAATCTCATCTGCTTAAACACAAAAGAAAACAGGGACACCAAACTCATAGAATTTTAACAAGCATTCCTCAAGTACCCAATAGATAAAGTGAAAAAAAAAAGCTAAATCAACAAGTCAAGACTTGTACCTAGGACTAATCTATTACAGAACAGACTAAAGCCAGGAAATGGTAGGATCCCACTAGATGATGTATCTATCAGATGCTTTATCTTCATGATAGGACAAAACTCATGGGAAAAAATGAGAATGTTTAACAAAGTGGAAGGCACTAGGAAAAGAAGACTACATGACAGATGAAATGATTGAACCAAGAAAGTCACAGCCCTGAGTATGCAAAACCCAAGCAGGACCATTGATACTCAGGACTTTTGGAAGGCTTTCATTCATAAGGTCATCAAGCATCAAAGAAGACTTGACAGGAAACAACATTGACAAACTTCCCTTAGAAATTACATTCTGGCCTCTGAATAGATGCAGAATTTCCTTCCAACTTTACAATATCTACATGTCAGATTTTTAAAAAAGTAGGGATGGGACAAATTCAGAATTTTCCAAATCCAAATCCGGATCCGAATCCCTGGAAGGTTCTGGGAATCCACGAATCTCACGAATCTTGGATCTTTTGAATCTTTTGTTTAAAAAGATTTAAAAAGCATGGGAAAGAAGGATAATCTTGGGTAAGACACACTCTCACAACTTTAGCAGAAGACTAGGCAAAGGCAAACCTCCCCCTGAAGAAATCTGGCCAGGACAATTGTCATAGTTTTGCCTCAGGATCTCCCCAGATTGAAAATGATATGAAGGCCCTTTCTACACAGGCAGGAAAATGTGGACTAATCCCACATTTTCCTGCCTATGTAAACAGGGCCACGTATTACAGTACAGAGATAATCCAGATCAAACTGGATTTTCTTTGCATAGCTCCTTATGGCATCCTGGGGTTTGTAGTTTGATGATGCACCAGAATACTTTGGCAGAGAAGGCTGTGACACCTGGTAAAACTACAAACCCCAGAATTGTGTATAAAAGAGCTTTGCAAGGGAGCTATACAAAGGAATCTTTCAGCTATCCTTGAAATCTCAAGAAGACTGTACCTTCCAGCCAATCAGGCCTTCGGCGGACCCTAGAGGCACCAATTCTTAAAAACAATTTTTTCCTTTCCACTACATCTGGTTTGTCATGTGGCTCATGAGAAACCATGAGAGACATTTCACTTCTTATCCTATTCTAGTTATAGGTTTACAAGCAGGCATTGGTCTTGTGGAAGGAGGTACACTGGCCCACATGGCAATCATTAGATGAGATTGTGTGATCTTGCCCTGTGCCCCACTACTTCTGATAGGCGCGAGACCCACTGACCCCAGCATTTGTACATGCCATTGATTTTCAGTACAGAAAATAGTGCTGAACTTAAATACTAAATGTTCAATTTAAATATCTTAGAACACATCCCCAGATGTAATTTCTGAAATTGTTAGCAAAGGTCGTTATTACTCCAAGGGAAAATTTCACCTAGTAGCCATCTCTCCTTCTGTATCTAATCTCCAAGGATTTCAGGCATTCTGGTCTCCCAGGTTTTCAGATATCGCAGTCTCCAACAAACTATTTGGTGGGTGGATTCAAAAGATTTGGTTTGCCTATTTTAGCACAGGGATTTGAATCCTTGCAAGGATTCGAGGATTCAGTTGGCCCATCCCTAAAAAAAAGTGTGTTGCAAAAAGACAGGTAGCTTGTAAACCATTATTGCACAATGTACCCCAGGTTATACTGTTTGTACACAATTTCACCAACATTTTGTAGCTCTAGGCAGTAAAATCTATTTTGGGTTTGAGTTTTTTGCTCATCAAATAAATGGTGTATGTCAATTTGTCTGTACTGGGTGTCTAAAAGCTAAGACTGGATGTCTATTTGGATCCAAAACTATCACATAAAAATTGCCTTCTTATGCAAGGCTCAAGTTTGTAACAATGGGGTTGGGCCCAATACAACCTGGTATAGTGTTGAAAGAGTAAACCTCTCTGCAACACAGAGAAGTGGAGCTCACCAGGAGCCCTGGTGGCACAGTGGTTAAATGCTAGTACTGCAACCACAAGGTTGTGAGTTCAATCCTGCTGGGCTCCAAGGTTGGCTCAGCCTTCCATCCTTCCGCAGGTCGGTAAAATGAGTACCCAGCTTGTTGGGGGCAATTAGCTAAAAATACATTGTAAACCGCTTAGATAACACTCAGTTGATAAGCGGTATAGAAATAAATGCTATTATATATTGCTATCTTTATGAGATATAACTGTAAACTTTTCAAGCAGCCCCTGGAATTCATTGCAAGGTCCTTTTAACACCATCCATACATTTGAGCAGATTTTTTTTTTAACAGAAAGTTTGAAAAAAGATCTGTCAGACTAAGGAAATGATGGGGGGGGGGGAGTAAGGCAACACATTTATAAGAAAAATTGCGTTTTTTTTCTCCTTAGGTTGATATATAAACTAACCAAGAATTTGGATTTTCTAAGCAGGGAAGAATAAATCAGATGAGCCATTTGTTCGCACTGAGATAATGGATCATATGATGGTTCTTAACACTATTTTTTTATCATTCAGTTAAAGAAATCTCCATTTATCAATTTACAAAATAGACAGCATATCTGTTATAGTCACTGTTATGAACCTAGAATGAATCACTAAGCTATGTTACACATAAAACAAAAAGAAGTGACTAGATGCAATGTGAATAAAATAATATTGCCTGGCTGAAGCTGGGCCTCAAGTCCACTTATCCTTTTGAAATGTAATACAGTCCAGTTCAATCCAAGACATATATGTAATAGATGCAGAAAAAAATTATTCTGACAAAGTTTGCTTCAATACATTTTTAAATAACAAAATTTAGAGATCAAATGGAGGTACAGTTGAGAAATTGAGAAAATCAAGCCCCAAAGTGTGATCTCAAAGTAGAGAAGGTGTCTGTACCTTTAGCTCTGGCCTCTTCCCTCTGTGCCCCCAATTTTACCTCTTTCTTATACCTTCTTTGTAGGACAGAATGAAAATCAGCAAACAAGTTGAATAGAGATGAAACTATATCGATATACAAAAAGAGGCAGCATTAACCTTTTGAGAACAAATGCTGTTTAATTGAAACACACGCTGATTATAATGAAAGCCAAAAACTCCCTGAGAATCATGTTCAAGTTGTTTTTCACTTAAAGAAAAGTCAGAAGCAATACCAGAATCAGACACCCACTGCTTTTCACACAGCTCTGGAGCTTTTTAACAGTGGTTCTACCAATTGTTTCTCTCCTCCATGCCTAACACATCTCCCATTCTAGGGCTGTGATCACAATGACAGTATGGTTTTTCTCATGACCTTTTCTGCATACTGCATGGTATGATAGCCTTCCTCAGGTTACAAGATCAACCTCTACTGCAAGAGGTATAAGCATTTTAAAAAATACATGAAAGTAAAACTAATAAAGGCAAACACTTTCAACAGTAATTTTCTTCTGTGTTTCCTGTTGACAGTATGTAATAAATATGTTAACAGAAAATACTGTGCGTGCGTGTGTGCGTGTGTGTGTACGCACACAGAAATATGCACGTATCTGTAGATTAGATTAGATTAGATTAGATTAGAGCTGATCTCAAATTATTCTGGTCCCTTTATTATAGCACTATGATTTCACTGTAATTGCAATGGCTGAATCCTATGGAAACCTAGGATTTGTAGTTTGTTGATCCACTATAGGAGCTCTCTGGCTGAGAGTTCTAAATATCATGTGAAATTATAGACTGCAGGATTCCATAGGATTCTGTAGCTTGCAGTATTGAAAATTAAAGAAATACGAAAGTTCTACAATTGTGTGGTGCTTTGTATTTATCAGGAGTACTTGGTGGGAAAAGCCTCTCCCTTTCAGTGATTCTGCCCTCAGTTTTTGCTAGGTATGGATTCAGAATTCATCAGAATTTATCAACAATCAATTGTGAGAGAAAGTGAAACTGACAGATTTATCCACCTCTACTGCTTCTAAAGATTTTTACTGATTCATTCAAATCAGGATAAAAAGAAACCTTTAGCACCTTTGAGATTAAGTGAGAAAAAGAAATTTCTAGTATAAATAGTTTTCATGAATTACAGTCTGTTTCATCAGATGCAAGACTGGACTCCAGTGGACTTGTTCATCATGGACTTGATCCAGGACTTGAACCTGGATAAGAATCTGGCCTGGATTGCATAACAGAGACCTAGCTGGATGTTAACTTCTCCCAGTTTTGTCTTCCTGAATTCTCTGTTCTGCAGCAGGCAAGGTCTGGTGGGGCAGGGAGGTGGAATTCCAGTGCTCTATCAGGATTCCGTTTTCCTCACCAGATGCCTTGTCCCACTCTCTCCTAGGTTTGAATGTGTGCTTTTGAAGGTGGGTGTCCAGGACAGAATAGGGATTCTGACAGTGTACTACCCGAGTGAAATGTATTATCTTGCTCTATTTTTAGTCTGATCCAAAGCCTGGCTATGGGACAGAAACAGCTTTGGTGGTCTTGGTGTGTGACCTACTTAGTGATCTGGATTGGGAGACTGTGTCCCAGTTGGTTCTGCTGGTCTTTTAAGTGTCTTTTGATACCAATAATCCTGGTATCTTTCTGAGTCCTGTTTTTGGACTGGGACTTGGGGCTACTGTTCTGCAGTGCTCCCAGTCCTTCTTGGTGGGGTGCAGTGGCAGAGCTTGGAATGTGTAGGGGGGGCAGGAGGTGGGCAGCACTATGGTGTGGAGGTGTTGCCATGGTGCATGGAGCATGGCTGTGGTGCGTGGGGGTGTGATCATGGTGCATGAGGTTGTGGTTGTGGTGCACAGAGGCTTGGCTACAAGCCGGGACACCTCAAAAACCTTGTCACCAGGGGCAAACCGCCCCCATTGTCCCCCCATCCCTATGCGACTGGTGGGGTTAATTGAGAAGGTGGTGCTGGAGGATTCCAGCTGGAACCTATGGCCACTGGCCTGCAAGGTCCCTCAAGGTTCAGATTTGTCTTCCGTTTTGGATGCTGCTGTGGACTCAGCTCATGATACTCAACTCTATCTCTCCTTTCCATCCAATTTCAACAAAGTTGCCTCTGTATTAAACCAATATGTATTATTCGTAATGCATTGGATGAGGGCAAACAAATGAAACTTAATCCAGACAAGACAAAGGTGCTCCTAGTCAGCTGAGAGGCAGATCAGAGAATAGGGATTTAGCCTGTGGTTTGGTTTATCTCAGGTTCACAGCTTGAATGTGCTCTTGGACTCAGGTCCTTTCCGCACGAGGCCAGGAATCGCTCCGTGCCGTTACTTACTGCTTCTTCTGGGCTCGAAACAACGCTGACTTTCCCTTAAGTTCTTCCGCAGGGCTCCTCTGTTTGTTCCAGGGCGATTTGGAGCAGTGTGAGGTCTTTAGATCCGCAGTGGTGAGGCTGACAAAATGGCAGCTTCCTGTTGTTTGTGGGTCTGGACCAACCGCTGAATCTGACCACGCCCACAGCCCACCCTCCACTGATTGTGGATTGGTGCGAATCTGCGCATCTGCACAACTGAGCAGGAACAAATTGGCACGCTCTGGAAAATTTAAAAACTGTTTTTTTTCCGGTCTTCACATAGCACATTGAAGGACCACTTGGGGGCGTATTGAATCCGACTTAGGTGTGGAACTAAGGTAAATAGTTCGAACCTAGTCTGATCCAAGGTGCAGATGACCTCTGCGACAGGACACATTGGCCCGTCTTAATTTCCTCATGTGGAAAGGGCCTCAGATCTGAGCCTGGATGCCCAAGTTTCAGTATGTTGTGGCTTTTAATGGAGGGGAATGTAGTTTTTAAATATTATCTGTTATGCATTTTTAATGCTGTTTTTAATGCTTGCTTTTAAAATCAAGGTTTGATTGTGTTTTAACTTTTAAGTTAAGTATTTTTAATTGTATTACATTCGTAAAATGTTTTTTGTTGCTTTGAATCCTGTGCAGGAAGAAAACCTGGATAGAAATCCAAATACATACATACATACAGACAGACAGACATAAATTTTATGTTATTATGGACAAACAGGGATATATGCTCGAACACATTTAAAACAGGATTAGACAAAGGATGTTTCTTGGCCCTCAGAGTCTCCAAAAGCAGTGACTGACTGTTTAAATAGGCCACTGGTTTCACTTTTTCAAAAAGGGAATCAAAAGCAGAAGAGGATTTTGTGTCACTTTGAGTTTTCTTGGTTTTCTTTTTCTTCTTTTCTTTTTTCTTTTTTGCCAGCCCTCGGAACATCCCAGAGACAGAAAATGGACCTCTGTCTTGCAAAGTTGCCCATTCCTGATTTAAAATTTCTTTCATTTACTCGCACTAATTTTCAAATACTCTAGTTTGCTCTCCTGCCATCAAAGCAAATGTTTTAATTCTATTTGATCCTATATGAGTAATCCAGCAAGGAAAACATAGCAGCAGGCAAAGGAAAAAAGTGACAAAAGACACAGTAGGGTGTATGCAATTTATTACAGGGGTGGGAGGGAAATATCTGGCTTACCCACATTGCTAATTTCTGTTCACAAATCAGAGCTGAAAATAGGTGATAGGGCTTAGAATCTGCCTTGTCTTATGGGGAAGGAGGTGGTTCGGCTTGGTGACTGAAATAAAGGTTAGATTCAAAACAGAAAGGTGCCTTTCTTTTCCAAAGACTCAAATATCTTCTTCACTGACTACATGGAACAACCAACAAGTGTCTACAACTTCGCAAGAGAGGGAATATTTGATGAAATTTGCAAAGTAGCCTATTCTAAAACATGTCATTAAAAAAAAAACGGCTACATGACATTTGTGCTAGATGTCTTTACAGTTACAACTCTCTCTATATATGTGTGTGTGTGTGTGTGTGTGTGTGTGTGCGTGTGCATCTATATATATCTATGTATAGACACAGACATGCACATGCGCGCGCGCACACACACACACATGTATATATGCAACATTAAAGACACACTTTATGCTGCCTGTGTGTGTGTGTGTATGTATGTACACATGTATATATGTGTGTGTGTGTGTGTGTGTATTATATATATATATATATATATATATATATATAGTATAGTGGTTTGAGCACTTGACTATGACTGGTGATCAGATTCAAATCCCTGTTTAGCCAAGAAAAACATGAGCTAAAGCTATGGGCAACTCACATTCTCTCAGCTGTCAAGAAAATTGGCCTTAGGGCCATCATAAGATAGGTTTGCCTTAGGGCCATCATTGTTGTTGTGTGCCGTTAAGTCGTTTCCAACTTATGATGGCTCTAAGGCAAACCTATCTTATGGTGGCCCTAAGTCCAATTTATGATGGCCCTAAGACCACGAGGGATTCTGGATCTGATAGCACGTGATGCACCCGAGGTCACCCAGTAGGTTTCCATGGTTGAGCAGGGAATCAAACCCAGGTCTCCAGGGTCATAGTCTAACAGTCAAACCACTGTACTTCCCTTTTTTTTTCTTTTTTTTTTGTCGCTCTCTTTCTCTATGAAATATCCTTCTCATACTACTTATAACATTTCATTCTATGCTTCCGCTCCAGACAACCATAAGACCATCTTTGTCCTTTCTTCTGCAAAGTACCACTATCAACAATACCATCAATTGCTTTTCAGGATCTTTGAATCTATTGTGGCTCTCTTTTTCCCCACCCATTTATTGACACTTGACCTCATCCACTAAATCAAGTCTGCTCTTCCTTATCCTCCATTACCACACAACCAGTGCTCCTTTTCATGGCTGGAGCAGGAGAGGGAGCTCCTGTCACTTAAAAAAAAATCAAAACTGTACAGAAATTTTAAAAAAAATCAAAACTGTACAGAAAAAATCAAAACTGTACAGAAAAGGGTGTTTAAAGAGATAAAAGAGATAACAGACATTGATTTACAAATAAGTCCAGGTATAGCATTATTATCTATATTTGATAAGGTTAATTGTATCCAGGCAATGAAGGATTTAAATTACAAATTTATTAACTGCAGCAACGTTGTAGAGTCAGAGGCTTTCATGGCCAGAATCCATTGGTTCTTGTGGGTTTTTCGGGCTTTGAGACCATGTTCGGGTTGTATTTTCTCCTGACGTTTCGTCTGCAACTGTGGCTGGCATCTTCAGAGGAATGGTAAATTGGAAGTGGAGTGGAGAATATATATGCCAGTCTCCTCTTCCAGAGGGGAGGGAGCAATTAGCATAATAGTCCTATTGTGTGTATTGAATACTTGTTCCTGGAGGGAGACTTCCTGAGCCCAGGTGGGGCTCGTTAGGGCTCGTTAGTATCTTTTGTGTTTTGATTTTGGTGTTTTTCAATACTGGCAGCCAAATTTTGTTGACCTTCCGAGTCTCCTCTTTCCTGTTAAAATTATCCAAGTGTTTGTGGATTTCAATGGCCTCTCTGTGTAGCCTGACCTGGTAGTTGTTAGAATGGTCCAGAATTTCTGTGCTTTTAAATAACATTCTGTGTCTGGGTTGGTTTATAGTGTGTTCTGCTACTGCTGACTTTTCTGGCTGGATCAGCCTGTATCTTTCGTGTTCTTTGATTCATGTTTGGATGCTGCGTTTTGTGGTCCCTATGTAGACCTGAACACAGCTGCACGGTATGTGGTAAACTCCTGCAGAAGTTAGGGGATCCCTCTTGTCCTTTGCTGAGCGAAGCATTTGTTGAGGAACTGAATCATTTAAACTGGGCTCTGCAGGCTAATGGGTACTCCAGCTCAGATATCAGAAGGGCCTCAAGACCCCGAAAAAAACCACAGGAGTAAGGATAAACAGCCACTGGAAGGGAATGTGTTTTTACCATATATCAAAGGAGTCACTGACCGAATAGGGAAACTTATGAAGAAACATAACCTCTGAACAATTTACAGACCAACCAGGAAAATTAAACAAATGCTTCGCTCAGCAAAGGACAAGAGGGATTCTGGACCATTCTAAATTCTGGACCATTCTAACAACTACCAGGACAGGCTACACAGAGAGGCCGTTGATATCCACAAACACTTGGATAATTTTAACAGGAAAGAGGAGACTCGGAAGATCAAGAAAGGGAATGTTATGACCCTAGACAAGAAAATGACTCTTTGCACACTGGGAAATACATAGTGAAAAAGAATTCCATTGAACTATACTTTTTTAAAAGGACTGTTTGCAATGAAAATAATCCTGATGATGTTGGGAATGTAGTCTGAATTTGGATTTTTTTGGAATTGTGTGTTGGAATACCAAGACTCTGAGGTTTGCATCTTCACTGAGCTGTGGAAACTCACTGAGTGAACTTGGGCAAGTCACACTGTCTCAGCCTGAGAGGAAAGCAATAGCAAACCTTCTCTGAATGAATCTTGCCAAGAAAAACCCCATGGCAGACTGCCATAAGTTGCAATCGACTTGAAAGCACATAATAACAACAGCATATGAGTTTTTAATACAAAAATGCAAAGCTTGGTGCATGGCAAACCTTCCAAATGCAACAGTTCACACATCTGAGTTCTTCTGACAGGTGGACACACAAACTTCTTCACTTTTCAGCTGGGATCAAACAAAAGCCTGTTTCCTCATTTTCTCAGAATTTTATTTAAAAAGTTGGAAGGATTCTACAAGTATTTTACACTTATTTAGGAAAGCTATACAATGGAGTCAGCTTCATTTTCATCACATGTTACAAGACACTAAACAGTCTGTAATTTGCTGTGAAAGTATTCTGAAGTTGCATAGTGGGACTGGGGACACACAAAAGTCATGTAAATGGATTTTCACAGTGGAGCAAATTAAACTGAAGGAGGACTGAAAAGCATCCTGCTGTAAGCCTAGCAAGGAATAAAAAGCCTTGCGTGTTTACTTCTGGACCCCACATTTCTTTTGGAAAGCGTACCCCAGTGGGTTACTGTAGCTGAAAGGCAGCAGTAACCTTTGCAGGAAGCTTTATGTACCTATTTAGTCTGCCGTTCAATAAAAATACCCATTAGTTCCCTGCATTTGCCTCCTCACATGATGCCTGTGCTCTTTATGAGGCACAGAAGAGCCTCTGAAAGAAGACTATACGGCTATACCACATGTAGTATTTTGTCGCCTCATAATTAACATTCTTCCATGTTTCATTTGTGATGGGGAATTTAATGGTTCCATCAAAGCCATCACTATGATAAACATTTGAGGTGAGGGGTTGTCAAATTCTGGGCTTTTCAGATGGCAAACAAATATTTTTGAACATTGATTGCTGCATTTTATTCAGATTTACAACAGTCATATAATGATTACAGCCTCTGGTATTTTTCTGCACAATAAAAGTTTTGCTCTAGATGAAATGCAGCCATTTTTTTTCATCTGCTAATTCTTTGATGGAGTTAGTGAAGTTAGTGAAGTCACAATTCCATGATAATGGAATGCCTTCTTAGTCACCATGCAACATGGATCAGAGGTGAGGGAACTTTCTCACTCTAATGAATATGTTCCTTCAGGGATACTTTTCCAACAACTACACAAAGGCGAGCTGGTTGATCCAAAGCTACCTATTATCAACATATCACACTTGGAAACAAGAAGATCCCTCCTATGACAATTCAACTTGTTTTTTTAAAAAAATCCCCAAAGCCTCCCTTTGAAAGGAGGTTTAATTAGAAAACCCAAAGCCTCCAAATGGGAGTCTTTCTAATTGCCATATGGTAGATTTGTTGGAGTCACAGTTAAGAAGATGAGGTCGAAACCTTGTTTCCCTACCTGTGCACTGCATCACCCATTATAACTGTAGCAAATAGGATATAGAGGATTCAGAAAGTGAGACTGATATCACAGTGAAACAGAATTTTCAGATAGGTTGAGATCATAGTGAAACTAGAAGGAAGGCAATAATATCCTTCCCAGCTAAAACCCCTAAGCTGCAATTGCACTTAAAAAAAAAAAATTTCACTAGTTAAAACGGGAGGTTTTATTTTTACTAAGCAGAATTGCCAGGGGCCATGCAGTGCAAGACAGGGAGACTGCAAGGTCATTAGTTCTTGGTTCCTGGTTTAGATGTACCCATTTATTGTTTACTGTGTGATTTGAAATAAATAAATCAGTTTGGTACAAGTCTGTGCCATTTATTTATAGGTACACTCATAACTGCATTTATCCTACAATCTTTCCTTTTTTTCAAACTATGAAAATTCACATTTAACTATGGATTTCAGTATACAGCTGGCCTTCAGGATTCAGATATTCAATTATTTGCAGATTATATAATTTATTTACATAAAAATTCTTACCGTCTTTGCTCCTGCAACAGAAATATTCTCACTAGGAAATTTTAGGTCCTCCAGTATGACTATATGGCCCACTTCCACCAGAAAGTGACCATAGAATCACATGGAGGACCTGGATATTCGTAGATAAGTGTTCTCAGGTTTTAAAAAAAGTGCAATTTTTATTTTTATTTGCAGTTTTTCCACTTTTGCGGCTGTCTTGCATTTCTAATCCCCATGAAAGTGGAGGCCTGACTATATATAGTTTAACGTATTTCCTTTCAAATGTGCTTTTTAAGGTGCATTTTATCTCCAAACACGCTTTTCAAGTGCATTTTAATATACTCTGAACACTTTATCACAGTTTTCAAAGAATTTTGATGGATGGTTATGTTGCAAGCCCAATACGCATTTAAGAGATGAAGATCAGATATACATACTTAGCTATTTTTTTTTTTTAAAAAGAAAAAATATTTTAAGCAACACATTATATTACATATTACATTTGACTTTCTCTCCATTTGATTCTTTAGTAAACATTTTGGAATGAGAATAGAAGTTTGATTCAATTCAGTTGCCAAGTAAGGCAACTGATGAATTAGACACAGTAACTTGGTTGAGATGTAACAGTGATATCAGAAAATCCAAACAGAATCATTGCCAACATTCCAATGAAGTGGCAGTCATATGGGGCAGGATGGAAATTGTCCACAGACTCTATGGGCATGTGAATGGGGCCATCAGTCACAATTTCCAATCCCCATCTCCCTCCCCTCCCCCTCTTCTTCTTTATTGCTTTACAATATGTGTTTCCTGTGTCTGAAACTGGAATCCTTCCTTTCCCTACAATCAGCTCCTCTGCCTATGTGTCATTGGTCAGACACTTGACAGAAAAATAGATTCTTATCCAAGTTGACAGTGCATGTCTTAGTGCAATTTGGATTGTAATTTTAGCTGTATATCACTCTTACCTCACCTCAATGCCACACAGATTCTTTGTCAGTGCAGCTTCAGAATTATATCTGAAAGAAGGCATACAAGAGTATGGGGGGAAATCTGTGGACAACGTGTGGGTGGGAAAAAAAGTTCTAATAAGACCACCTAGCAGATGAAAGAGCAGATAAGAATAGAAATATGAAGGATTAAGAGTGATTAGGAGTTAAAGGAAATTGTCTCTAAAACTGAGTCCATCCTTCTTCATAAATGTATGAGCTTGGAGTCTTGGGTATAAAGGACATAAAAGTTGTTAAAAATGTAACTGTTGGTAGCCTTACATTTGAACAATAGCAGAAACAATAGTATGTCTTGCAGTTTGTCCTTCTTTGTGCTAGTTTATCCCAACAGACCAGTGTGGTACAACTGTGACCTGCTATTATCTGTGGCCATTTCCAGACTATGGCCATTTCTGCACGAGACTGTTATAGCGCTATGATTCCACTTTCAACATCCTATGGAATCCTGGAGTTTGCAGTTTCAGGAGGGGTCAGCTGGCCCCTCCCGAAACTGCAAACCCCAGGATTCCATAGGATGTTGAAAGTGGAATCATAGTGCTATAACAGTCTCGTGCAGAATTGGCCTACATAGTTATAGTGCTATTATTCCACTTTCAACACCCTGTGGAATTCTGAGGTTTGTAGTTTCCTGAGGCCAAAGAGCTCTCTGGCTGAGAATTCTAAAGGCCCCTCCTAAACTACAAACCCCAGGATTCCACAAGATGTTGAACGTGGAATAATAGCACTATAACAGTGTAGTGCAGAAATGGCCTATGCCCAAGAGCCAGCATGTTGTAGTGGTTTGAGCATTGACTACAACTCTAGACACCAGGGTTCAGTTCCTCATTCAGCCATGGAAACTTACTGAGTGACCTGGGGTGCATCACATGCTCTCAGCCCCCAAAAATCCCTTGATAGATTCACCTTAAGTTTGCCATAAGTTAGAAATGACTTGAAGGTACACAACAACAACAACAACAACAACAACATTATTTATGACCATAAATATGTACCTCAGGATGACTGAGACTTTTCAGATAAAATATTAATAATAAAAAAAAAATCTTCCTGCGGTCCCTAACCCAATAAGCAGTTCGACTGTTGAAATGCCTTTTAAAGAGAAAGTGAATAAAAGTGAACCCACATTCTTCCCCTGCCAAGCCCAGCTTTTGTGTTGCCAAGATTGTAATTTGTTACCTGGGTATGCATCATACAGAAGCTTTGTTAGGGAGCATGAGTTTTATCTGAACACTCATGCCCTTGAAAATGCTTCTTTTCAAGAACTATTTTAAAGTGCTAAACACTGAAGCTCCAATCTACTTTCCATTCTGCTTAATATGTGTTCATTTAGCATGGGAGCAGGTTCAGCAGATTATTTTATACTGTCTTATGAAGATGCCACAACCTTCTCAATTATATAGTCCCAGTACAAAATAGCCTACTTAATGATTCCCAGGAGAAAGATTTCTCAATTGCTTAATTTTTCTCTCTGGAATCATGCTTATTGCTTGAGCCTTTCTCCTTGCCCCTTTTTCTTTTATATCCAGTAGTTTACACCTGTTTTTAGACCTGAAAGAAATAGATAAATCTCTGTACTTTTCTCTCCTATTACTACCACATTTTTTTTAAAAAAAGCTGTTGTCTTACTCTCCACGCAGTTTTGTAATTTCTTTTCCCCTTTCCAGCTGTCTGAGACTTTTTGAGAGCATTATTCAGAAGTTATTAGTTAAGCACTATTACATATAAGTTAAGCATTATTCAGAAGTGAAACTCATGAAAAAAGGAAGATGAATAATTTAGTCAATCAATTAATCAGTCAATCAATTGTGTTGAATGAAGTCTAGATTTGTGCTAGCGGGAGCAAAGGGAGCGTGTGCCATGTGATACCCTAACACACAGGCCTGATATTTCCCATGTTCACATATATGTGGAGAAGTAGGTTCTAGAGCTCATTTTCTGTTCTGTTTTTGGGTCAAAATCATAATGAAAGTGTGAGAATGTTTGATGGTACAGCAACAACAGACAGACATTTCTTGAACTTCTTTGTGGCATGCCATATGGGCATGTTCAATGGCTATCCTTTTATGGGTAGATGCATTACAATTTTGTATTAATTTTGTATTCATAAAAATATTTGGCATTTTTAGATGCATGTTTTTTTTAATTCTATCCCCAAAACATGCAGTTTAACTGGTGATCAGATGGGCTTGGATCACGCATACATTTACGATTGCTAAAAAGCTGGAGAAATGGACATTCACTGCCTGCTATTCAATGGGCAAAAAGATCTTGCTGCTTTAACTAGACATGAATGTGTGTTTTATAGATGCCAACTTGAATGAAAACACATTTTTTGAAATATATTTTATATTAATCTACATAGACAACCACATCCATATCCTGTGGATTCCCCACTCTTTTCCTTTCTTTTCTCTTTCATTTTCTCTTTTCTTTGTATTTATACTTTTTCTTTTTTTCTTTTTTAAAAAAGTACATTTATCAATATAGCAGTTGCTTAAACAGCAGTTGCCTGAAGAGGAAAGTAGCTATATCAATGCGTAGTGATGGAATAGTGGTTTGTGACATGACCCAAACCAAATCAAACCAAACCAAAACACACAAAACACAACCAACCAACCAACGCCCCCTCAAAATATTCCTGTATTACTTGGAGGAAGCATTAAGATCCCTGCTTGGGGGCAAACCAAAGCCTAACCACTTTAGGGCATCACCTCAGATGCCTTTCTGAGGAAGGAACCATACTCTGTGCCACTGTTGAGGATTTTGGTCCTTCCTGTAGTGTGTGGTGATGGTCAGAGTAGATTTCATTCTTGTGACCCATTACTTCTGTCGGCGGCTGGGCAGGGCCGGGCAGGCTTGGGTCTGGCTCAGGCCGAGGCTGGCGTCCCGGAAGCCTCAGCCAGCAGAGTCACCGCAAAACTAAAGCAAGCCTTACTTCAGGCGGTAAACAGGAACGAAAAGAAAGGGTTTTCCTCACCCGGGCAACGAAGGGTTAAGCTGGCTGGCAAGGCTTCCGAGCAGAGTCTCGGCAGGAGCAAGGCGGGACCACAGCAGGGGCAAGGCAGGCAGGAACAAAGCAGGAACACAGCAGGAACAAGGCAGCAGCTCTGACGGGCAACACACGGAGAGCCGTTGGTTGTTGCTCCGTGCTGAACCTGGCTCCCTCTGGCTCTAAAGTAGGAGCCTGGCGCCGGCGCCGGCCAATCCTGAAGCTGCTGCACAGCTGGGAGCCCTCAGCCGGGCTCACAGCTGAGCGTCCTTAGCCAGCTGCAAGCCCTCAGCCTGCCGCTGACGCTCCAGCAACCGGCGGGAGCGACGGGCAGCCTCCTTGGCCTGCCGCCGCTGCGAGAACGTGGGAGGGAGGCCGTCAGGCTCCTCCGGATCGGGCCCGCGGGTGAGCGGCAGCCCAGCGACCTCCGGGCGACTCTCTTCCGCAGCGCCGGCTCCGTCGGTGTCTTCAGTGGCGTCAGGGCAGGCAGGCTCGGGACGACCTCCCGTAGCGGCAGGTGGCTCCATAGCCTCCTCTGCGGCGGCGGTGGCCTCGACGGCGTCCGGGCAGCTGTTCCCGGCGCTGGAGGCCTCCGCCGCTACTCGCGAGGAGACCTCCGCCGCTACTCGCGAGGAGACCTCCGCCGCTACTCGCGAGGAGACCTCCGCCACTACTTGCGAGGAGACCGGATCGTCCTCCTCCTCGGGTGCTGCGTCTGGGGCCGCGGAGGTCCCGACAACTTCAACGCAGAGAGCTAAGTCTTCATTTATTCTCACTTGGGACTATAACAAACAATTCAGAGATTTTCTCCTCTCTAGGTGAATTGGAGGTTTTGAGCATTTCGAAATGTTTTCACATTTCTGGGCTTCTTTGTAACTTTTTTTCCCCACAGAATAGAATGTTATCTGGAAAAAAAGTGAAAACAAGGCAGCTGAAAATTATGCTGATCTTATCATTCTTGCATGGGGTGAAAAAAATCTCACAATCTGACAGTTTTTTTACAGAATGTCATGACTTCAGATACTTTTCTCCCTCTTTTTCAGACTTCAGACTTTTCTCCCTCTTTTTTCTCCTTTACCTTTTCTTGACCCATTCTCCCTCCTGAGCTACAGCCCAATTATTCTTCTTTCCATGGCCTATAAATATATGTCCTCTGTGATTCGGAGAAACTACTGTCAGTGAAATCCACAATGATCATATCAATGGCAGATCTAAAGGGGTTTTCTAGTCAGTTTTCATCCTCCTTGACCTATTGCTAGTTTGGTTCAGTTGATCACAGTTTCCCCTTTCTTTTTGTCTGCTGACTTTCAAATGTTATTTCCTTTGGTTTTCCCCTTAACCATGAAATTTCTGTCTAATAGTGTACCTCAGGCAACTTTTCTTGGTCCTTTGTTATTCACTCTTTTTGTACAGGCTCTGGATGACCTCATAATGTTCCGTACAAATTTTAATGTTAATGACATCCATCTTCACTCTAATTAATTCTGCATTTCTAAGCCCTCCTGTCTTGTAATCACATCCACTGGGGTTAAAATTATTTGTTTGTTTGTTTGTTGCAAGAATGAAATAAGAAAATATTTATATTTGTACCTCATTTCTCCTTCAAATAATGGTCTGATGCAACATTAATTCAACCAATGGATGCCATGCTGACCATGTGATACTTCTCCTTAAAACTTTTCACCAAATTAAAGATGTAAAGACGTCCTATCCTGTATTTGGCAAACATTCTCTGGCCTTACCATCACAGATCTACTCAACCTTGCAACCTTATCTCAATGATGTTATATCCCAATAAATCTATTCTGTGACCTTTTCTTACGTACTTTTTCATCTAAATGTTTTCCGTGGTCCTTAGCCTCCATTTGGCTGTTCTGACAAATTTAAGGGTTTGTGGGAGTTGTTTTCCAAAATCTCTTGGTCAAATATTCCCCACTCTGCCTGTCTCCCTCCCTCTCTCTCTCTCTGCCATTTTCTGGATCCCCCTCTATTTAAAAGCCTGCCATGGCAGGCAAAAAAATAATAATACTAAGAGTAAAATTGACTGACTCGCAGCAATACATTCATATTTTCTCATGCCTTTTTCTCATAATTCAGCAACAGTCAAAAGCTTTATATCCTTATAACCTATTGAAGTAACAGCTGTGAGATATGAATAGCCCTACCTTGTGCTCCATGACCCCGAAACATATTGTTAGTGAGGTTAGGTTTGAATCCTAGCCAAACCTGGAACACTGGGACCTGCCCTATTAACCTGTAGGTAATAGGATCAATAAACTAGCTCCTGAGCAAGTTGAATCATCATTCTGGATAATGCTGAATTCTCTCTCTCTCTCATATGAGTGAGGTGAAGAAACATGCTGCTCTTTGGCTGAAGATGCTCACTCACCATCTCAATAAATTCACTGAAGTAGGTATTTTATGAGGATTCCATGTAGGTCATTCAGCAGATCTTTTTGAACATAATGGCTGAGCAAGGTGAAAGAATAAACCTCTTTTTTATGCACTAACTCTTTGGAAGATTAAATTATTTACAAAAAATATGGCCACCACAGTCTGTGAGAGAAAACTTCTTTAACACTCTTTCCCCTAGAGAAAAAAGAGTAAATTCTAGAGTTGCTATTGTCTCTGTTTTGGTTTTTATTTTTCATATGTGTTCAAAACTGCACTGAGTTGTTTTTGAAATCTTTCTGGAAGTGAAATTTAAAACAGATATCAGGACTACTCTTTATAAGTCTACAAATAAACAGTGATGTACTGAAACATCCAAGGAAGTGTTAAGGGTAATTGAGGGGTGAATATAAGACTAATAGATTTCCTGTAAGTGAATGTATTTGTTAGGAGCATAAAGAATATTCTCAAAGTTTTTCTGCTTTACCAGAAATGCATCAAGATACCCTGTTGGCAATATAAAATAAAATAAAATAAAATCTGTCACAAATTATTTTGATCCTGAAGAAAGTATAGGTGGGTACCCTCCCCACCCCTCATCTTCAGCTACAATAGCAGATAAATTCTGGGTTCTATGCAAAACTTCACCACAGCCTTTTTGCACACAGAAATTATGAAATATTTGGCAAAAAAAGTTCAGAAACATGTAAAATCATTTACAAATGAAAATGCAAAAACAAGCAAACTCATTCAATCAAGAGAAAACCTTTGGAATTTCCTCCCCATCCTTGTGTATTCCATAAAATAAAATAAATGAAGATTTAGATTTATAGCATTCATATATCCTAAAGTCATCATGCTAAGGAAAACGTTTGCAGCTTATCCATTCAATTCTCCCCTGGCCTGTTTTCCAAGTAAACCCCCAACATGGCATATCAATCTTAATGAAATGAGAAAAGCAAGCAGCAGGGGTCTGTGAATCCACCACAGTTTTTAGTGTGAATTTCAAAGGTTCAGTACCTTAGACAGCTCCTCAGACTTAATACACACTGTAGATTCACAATTCTGTTGTTGTTGT
This sequence comes from Ctenosaura bakeri, assembly GCA_948474755.1. Classification (NCBI taxonomy): domain Eukaryota; kingdom Metazoa; phylum Chordata; class Lepidosauria; order Squamata; family Iguanidae; genus Ctenosaura; species Ctenosaura bakeri. The sequence continues at coordinate 154,370 of CAOLHI010003254.1, read as the reverse complement.
TGTTGTTGTTGTTGTTGTTTTCATTTATATCCTCTCTTTCTCCTGTTAATGAGACTCAAAACAGCTAACAATGTGTTTAAAACAATATAAATTATAAAATACAAAAGCATTAATAAAAATATAAACATGAGATTTTTTTAAAAAACAAACAATTTATGATGCTAAAACAATAAAAATTAAAAATATTTTTTAAAAATTAAAGGACAATATGCAAACCTTAAAAACAGCACCACATAGCATGAAAACCCAATTGTGTGTTCCCTGTGGCCAGCCCCAGTTAACAAACTGATGGCAGCTGTTTGAGCCAGAAGAAGTTTCTGAACCATTTTCAAAGGCAATCCCACAAAAAAGGCATTACAGTAATTCAAACAGGATGAAACCAAGGCATGTACCACTGTGGCCAGATCTGACTTTAGAAGGAATAGGAGCAATTGGCATTCTAGCTTTAACTGTGCAAAAGCTCTCTTGGTCTCTGCTGAAACCCGAGTCTCCACGCTATAGCTGTATCCAGGAGTACCCCCAAACTGTGAACCTGTGTAACCACATCTAACACATCTGTCTTTTGATTGCACCTCTTTCTTGTTTGGATTAAACAATTTCTTTGCCCTCACCCAGTCCCTTACATCTGCAAGGCACCAATTTTGCACAGGAATAGCTTCCTTGGAGTTAGGTGGAATGGAGTAATAGAGCTGAGGATCATCAGCATACTGGTGATACTTGACTCCAAAAGTCCAGACAACCTCTCCCAGTGTTTTCATGTAGATGTTAAACAGCATTGGAGACAAAACTGAGCCCTGAGGGGCTGCACAATCCGATAGTCAAGAAGTCAGGCAGGAATTCCCCCAGTACCAAGCTCTGAGAGTGCCCCTACAAGAAAGAATGGAGCCACTGTAAAACTTCCACTTCATCCATGAACCCCAGGAGTTGAGAAGCCACTGCACACTCTATCGCCTTGTCTAAAAACTGAAAGTTGGATACTGGCCTATAGTTATCTAGTATAGCAGGATTCCAAGAAGGTTTTGTCAGAAGAGGTCTTGCCACAGTCTCCTTCAGACATTTTGGGACCCTGCTTTATTGTAAAGAGACATCAATCACTTCTCTTACACACTCAACCAATCCTCCTCTGTCTTGTTTAATAAGCCAGGAAGCGGAAGGGTCTAGTACCCATATGGTGAATTTCCCCGCTCCAGGGATCCTGTCCACATCCTCAGTCTGCACAGATTGAAAAGTATCCATCATATTGGGTTGTCTGGTTCAGTTACACTACATAGCAGAAGTTACAGAAATTTTGGTTGCCCAGGTCACCTCTGTGATATAGAGTGCTATGTCAGCTACAGCAGAAGGATTTGCCTTTATAACGAAACAGTGTAGGTTCCACCCAAAAAATAAAACAGTTTGCTATGCAGCCCTTTTCAGCTCAATGAGATTTACATTACAATCCTATAATATAATTCTATTGCTAGGTGAGAGAAGGAGTAGACATATCTGTTGCAGAGCTTAGAAATGTAGAGTTGGAAGAGATTACACGGGCCATCCAGTCCAACCCACCGCCATGCAGGAACACCCTCAAAGCACTCCCGACAGATGGCCATCCAGCCTCTGCTTAAAAACCTCCAAGGAAGGAGACTCCACTACACTCCAAGGCAGCATATTCCACTGCTGGACAGCCCTGACTGTCAGGAAGTTCTTCCTGAGGTTCAGATGGAATCTCCTTTCCTGCAGCTTGAATCCATTGCTCCTTGTCCTGGTCTCTGGAGCAGCAGAAAACAAGCCCTCTCCTTCCTCTACATGGCATCCCTTCAAATATTTAAACATGGCTATCATGTCCCCTCTTAACCTTCTCTTCTGCAGACTAAACATCCCTTGAGATGCCCTCCCAGAGACATGTATAAGGCCCTGTTAGCCCACAGTAGCTAGGTTAGAAGGTAGGGGAGATGGCTTTCTACAAGATATTGGGCCACTAGAGGTTTTTTTATTTATTTAATTCTCTTCTGATGAAACTATTGGGTTAGAATAAATTGCACTGCTCCATTCACATTACGTAACTGCCATGAGTCTGTCCTATGGAATTTAGGGAGTATTTAGAATTCTTAGTCAGACAGCTCCAATGCCTCACCAAACTACAAACCCCAGGACTCCATATGAAGTAGCCATAGCAGTTAAATGGGAATCATAGCACTAGAATGTAGAATGTAAGGGCCCTTTGTCTGGCATAGTTTTAAATTAGAACAAGGTGGCCTTGTTACTGGATGGTAGTATTCTCTTTTGGCTAGTGGTAGTAGAAGTTGCAGTGCAGTCTCATCAGAACTACGCAAGTTGCACAACCTTCTTTTGAGGCCTTGTTTAGAACAGGCTTTTAATATAGAAAAATTTTAAAGGAACAGCTAGACAGTGTCATACTATTTCAATTTTACTTATCTTTTCATCTTTTTTGAACTGTCATTCTAATTTTTTTAGCATTTTAATTCTATTTTAATTTGCACTATTCATCTTCTTAAACTATATTGTTTTAAAATGTGAGCAGCCTTAAGATGCAATTTTGGAGGAAAAAGCAGAATACAAACAACAACGATAATGACAGCAGCAATAACGACAACAGAGATCCAGATCCTAGACTTCCTCAGTCACCTCTAATCTGCTCCCAATGTAATCATTTCTACTCTTCCACCCTTGGAGCACCAGCAATGGAGAAACAGTAACAGTGGAGGTATCTGCCACCTTAGTGAGTATGCCTTCAGTGTCAGATCTTCTTCTTCCCCGGGGGAAGGGTGTACATGAGCTTCTGTGCCCCCCAAGATATTGTAAGGCCCTTCTTTGAGGGTCCCCAATATCAGTATGGTTTGGATGGGCACCATACCTAATTGGCACCATATTGGATTGGCAATTATATCAATTGGCTCTGATATCAAAATCAAGCCTGAGGTCAAACTGAGCAAGGGAAGAAACCTGACTGTAAACAAGAGAGGCAGGTCAGCCTAAGACCCACTCCAGGTACGACTGAGTCATATGTCAGGTAAATGGATGCTGTTCCTGTGGATAATAAGCTTAAAGTAAAAGCTGGAATTTCCCAGAGAACTGCAATTGTGAGAAGCCCACCAGGATACCCATCCCCTGTGCACCTGGACTCCTTCCTCTTTCCTCATACCACCTACAATAGGCACCTATAACAAGACACATTATGTCTTTTTCATCCAAACACTGCAAACATTAGCGGGTTAATAGTCCACTGTCTGTGCTGCAGCTCCCATTGTTCCACACCTGGAACTGCAGATATCTTCCACTGCCACAGGCTATTTTTTGGGTACAAATAGTCCTGATTTCAGGATGCCCAGTGTAATCTCTCGAAGGTCTACCATCACTCTGGCTGGCTAGCTGGCTGCAGAACGAGAACTGTCCTTAGATTCTACCTAAGCCAATTCACATTTCAGCTCTTCACAACTCTTCTGGACTGGTGATTATAAACCTCCAAAAAACCTTTCAGCCTCTCTAACCATAATTTTTTTCCTCCCTTTCTTTATTTTTCTTTCTTTCTTTATTTGTATCCTGCCTCTCCATATGGATTGAGGCGGCAAACAACTTACAAATAGTATGTATTTCGAAACATTTCTATACATGCCCCCAACAAGCTGGGTACTCATTTTACCGACCTGCGAAAGGATGGAAGAAAGAGTCAGCCTTGGAGCCAGGCAGGATCGAACTCACAACTTTGTGGCTTGCAGTACTGGCATTTAACCACTGCATCACCAGGGCTCCAGTGGCTTCTTCAGTTAGCTCTTGTGTGAATGTTTGACTGTTTGTATCTGTGTACATCCCTCAATGAAAACACATTTTTAGCTTACTTTTGAATCTCTGGCTGGTTCTTTTCCTGCATGAGCCCATAAACATTGGTAGAAAAGATCCCGTTAAGTTACCCCCCTCTCACAAGCCTCCTCTTTGAGCTAATTCATCTCCCACTTTTGCAAGGAGGTACTTGACATCGTGGGGTGGCCTTTCTGGCACCTACATTTTGCGGGTAACAATACCTTAACAGAGAATATATGATCATGCCTTTTGTCAGAAATGCTACATTGCACTTGCGTAGGCAGGCAAAGGCAACCCCCCCCACCTTTGAACAAATCTTGTCATAGTAGAATCCACAGTGGCTGTTTGTGCAGTGCCAGTGAATCAAGCAGTATATTGAACGCATCGACAAAATAGCTGTGCACTATCCAATGTGCAGCTGCATGTGAAAAGGTTACTCTTATGCCACCATGAACTGAATGTATTCATTCCAAAACGGCCAAAATGTACAGCCACATGTGAAAAGCAACTCACACATGTGAAATACACCAATAGTATTCCAGACTTTGATTCATATTTTTTTTTTCAAGACTGCATTTCCTTTTGACAGACATGGCTTCTGACTGACATTTCAGCACTTTTACAGTTTCTTAAAGCCTATGGAAATATTCCACAAAATTTCATTACTGCTGAAAATGATTTTATTTTGACACATGGATACATCCTGTGCCACTCTTAATTTGCCTAAAGATTTTATATAAAATTAATTTCTATCTAACTCAGTCATTTTTAATAGAAGAAATAAAATACATTATTTCAATTGCCTGCTTTAAATGGTTCATGCTTTGCTTGCCTTGATAGAACTTTTAATTCCACACCTGGTTGAAAAGAAACATATGCTGTTTATTTTTATTGTTTCTGTTGAGAAAACTTAGCCTTATGATGTTTGTTTGTTTTTCTAGAAATACAGTAAGTGTCGATAATCAGAAAGAGGTGTTGAATACAAATTCTGAATATTCATATCTTGAGGTCTTTCAACCTCTAAAAGTTTGGAAGAAGAGCATTTCAAGTTGAAAAATTAATACCTCTTGATTTATTCTTCTGATTCCATTCATAATTAGGATATTTTCACTGAACATTTCTTCATGTTGTTCCAATCAAATAGTGGACAGAAGTTGGACATGTCATTTAAAAATGGAAAATGTTTCTAATTAAAAATTAAATCTTCAAAGCCCTTCATGATTTGTTTTTATTACTTGTTGCCTATAAGCAGAATTTAATGCATTATTTTGACAGTATTTTTAATTTCTTGATTAGACTACTGCAATACATTTTGCATGGGTCTGCCCTGGGAGATGGGCCTGGAGCTTGATGCTAGTGAAAAATACAGCACAAGACTGCTAAGCAGAACAGCTTATAGTGTGATAGATGATGGCTCTGAGATCAATGAGCAACTGATTATGCCAGGAACAGAGCCAGTGATTGATCAAACCAGCTTGCAAACATCCCCATCAGTTGAAAGACAAGTGGAGGCAGAATTGCCCCAGCCAGCTCCAGAGGGAGAAGGAACTTGGAAGAATTACAGTTACCTGTGCCCTCAGCCTCCAATCATGGAGGAGACCGAAACAGGCAGCTCAAAGGGAAACTGCATTGACTAGATTAAGGAAACAATGACAAGTAACACCTGTTCTCAGTGGCTATTTAAGTCTGCCAGCATGGCTTGCTGTTTGCTTGCAGCAAATTACTACGCAAGCCTCTCAACCCTTGTGCTCTGGTTCCCTCGACCCCTCTGGGTGGATGTTTGGATGAAACCGTGACTTGGCTAGGCTCAGCGTTTCCATTAGTTGTTTGTGTTGGACACTCCCTGCTGCTTCCTCTTCCTTCTAGGGCAAGTACCTTTGCCTCCCCTTCTTTGCTGGCAAAGAGGCACAGGCAAGGAGTTGGACTCTGATATATAGAAACCATTTTAAATGATACCAGTATGTTTCTTGTCTGAGTTCAGCATATCAATTGCTGTTGCTATGTATGGGTCTTTGTGTGCACCTTCAAGTCATTTCTAACTTATGCTGACCCAAACTAAACCTCTTACAGGGTTTTTATGCCAAGCTTTGTTCAGAAAGTATTTGTTATTGCCTTCCTCTAAGGCAATTCTGAGCTGCATCAACCAAGAATACAGTGTCCAGATCAAGGAAAGCAGTAATGACATATTGTTTTGCATTGGCCAGACCTCATCTGGAATATTGTGTTCAGTTCTGGACACCACAGTTCAAGAAGGATTTCAACAAGCTGGAATGCGCTCAGAGAAGGGCAACCAAGATGATCAATGGTCTAGAAACTAAGCCTTATGAGGAACAACTGAAGGAGCTGGGTATGTTTAGCCTAGTAAGGAAAAGTTATTGGAGGGGATGTAATGTACAGGACTCACCAAGCTTGTTTTCTGCTGTTCCAGAAAGAATAATATGAACCAAAGGATTCAAATTACAAGAAAAGACACTCCATCTAAACGTTAGGAAGAATTTCTTTTCTGTGAGAGCTGTTCAACAGTGGAAGAGATTCCCTCAAGGGGTGGTGGATTATTTGAAGGTCTTTAAACAGAGGTTTCATGTTCATCTTTCAGGAATGCAATAGTTGTATATTGTTGTGTAGCAGAGGGTTACACTACATGGCCTTTATGATGTCGTCCAACTCTTAGTTTTTATTATCATGAAATCTTGAGTTAACAAGGTAACATATTAAGCTAAGTAAACTGAAATATCTATCAAGCTGTCATACAGTCCAGGATGATATTCCAAACCATATCTAAACTTGACTTGAAACCTTCAGAACCTAACATGTTCTCCAACATATCTCAGAACTCAACACACTCTCCTCTCCTCCCTCTCCTTCATGTAAGGTATTTAAAATCGGGGGGGGGGGTTCCACTTGAGCCTGCAAAGGGATATACTGTGAAATCACAATTTAAAAAGCAGGGGTGGGTTGGGGTAAAACAGAATGGAAACAAGGCAAAGTTTAAACCAGTCTGAAGACAATTGTAAAAGCCGAGGCCTGGCAGAAAAATATAGATTTGATTGCCTCTCAAAAGCTCATTTAGGAGGAAACAAGACTGATTTCCCTTGGGAGAAACTTCCATGGTCAAAAAACTTCTACAGAAAAAGCCTACCAACCTCCCATCTCAGAGTAGCTTCTAAGGGTGGTGGAACTTGCAACAGAGTCTTTGCTGATGTCAAATCCCAAGCAATTTCATAAATGGGCCTTCAAATCTCCTGGTCTCAAGCCTTTTTGGCCTTTACAGGTCAACACCAGCATCTTGCAGTAAGCCTGGAAGCTACCTGGAAGCCACTGCTGCTGGTTCATGATGACTGATACATGGTCTTTAAAGCATGCCCCAGACAACTGTCTGGCTGCTGCCTTTTGTATTAGCTAACTGCAGTTTCTGGACACTTTTCAAGGGCAGCCCCACATGGAGTGCATTACAGTGGCCTAATCGAGAGATAATTAAGGCATCAACTACTGCAGCCAAATCTGCCTTCTCTAATTTGGCTGCATACATCCTGGAGAGCTGGCTGCTGTTATGAGGCAGATTGTAATTCTTGGATATTGACAGAGGGGTAGAAGTGCAGCTAAAACGTCTTTTTTCATGATGTGGTGTGGGAGAATTTTTTAACATGTTGAGATTACAGTTTAGGACTGATGAACATAGTTTGGGCCTAGAGCCAAGCTGTTTCCCCTTAACCCCCTCTCCCAACTTCCTTGTTTATTCGTTCGTTTGTTTTTCCAGCCAAAAAGCTGAATTGCCTCTCTTTAAACCCTCAGGGGCAGCAATCCTCCATTTAAATATGCTTCCCCAGGCTCTAATATCAAAAATACTCTTTTATTCAGAATTAGAAGTGGAATTCTGGCACTTCCATCCCACCTCCATTTTTGGCAAATTTTGTGGTTATCAGAGAGTGCAGAAAACTGATCCACAACCTGCCAAAGTTGCCATCCCAGGTTCAAAATAGCTCTGAGTTTGACTCCCACCCCCAGAACCAAGTTTTTTCAGGATTCGGCCTTGGAAAGCTATGTAACTACTTGAGGATGATAAGGGCAATATAGGCCTATGGTGAGGGATGAGCTGTCCCCATTTCCAAGCAACCATTTTTTTCTGGTTGAAACCTTGGAAAGCAAGTGGTGTCTTAGAACTCTTCTCCAGTTCAGCTTTTAATCGAAGCTTCAGGGTATTTGGAGGCTTCTGACGCTCTCTTCTCCTTTGAAGTGAGCATTACTGAGCTTCTGGAATTTATTCCAGAGCCTGTTGAACTTCAGCAGCTTTTCTAACAGTTGTGGGTCTTAACTTTCACAATCAAGTAAGCCTAGCTTTTACAAAGATAGCAAAGCTCTTCCTGAATTGTGCCACTTTCGATTGCAGAGAGATAGGCAATTTTATTTCAGAGCTGCAATTCATGTTTATGGAAACTAAGTATCTGCAGATTTATAATAGCATATTTAAGTTAAGATTTCTATCTTTTTTTTGTACAAATGTTAAGTTTTTGTATAGAAAGATTGAGCTGCTCATTGTTGAAGTAAAAACTCACCTACCTCTCAACAGCATTCTGAAGTTGCCCAGGCCAGAACATACCAGTTATACTACTTCAGCACTTAACACAATTGAAGATTGCATTCAGTTTTTTAGTAGCTGCATCAAACTATTGGCTCATGTTCACCTTGTGACTCACTAGGACCCAGTTCCTTTTCATGTCTTCTACTTTCAAACAAGTTCTCCCCACAAAGGTAAGTAGTGCCTTTGAGACAGATAAATATAGGTATACATATAGGTATAGGTATATGCGTATATATAGATATATGTGATCTTACCTTATTTGTATTAGTGATCCAGCATGTCAAGGTCATTTTGAATCCTGATTCTATCTTCCATCATGTTAGCTATCCTACTCAGCATTGTGTTATCTGCAAATGTGATAAGCATGCCTTCTATACCTTCATCCAAGTCATTTATGATGTTCAACAGTCCTCACATCATATTGCAACCTGTCTTTAAAGTCTGTCTCAATTTTCTGGCAGCTGACCATGTGGAATGAACTGCGACTCTAAGGAAGAGGAAGGAGACATGATTGAAAACCTTTGGGGGCTCACCAAACTAACTTCACAATTCTATAATATTTGTTTTCCTTTTCCCAGTGTTAGTCACAGTTAAATATTGCATTAAATAATTACATGGTTTTGGCAAAAAAGAATTTGACATAATCACCAGCAAATATATTAATATTCTAATTTTTCAGCTTGTTTAGAGTATGCATGATGTTACATTTGTAAATTAATTATGGGGCGGTTCATCTTTTGTGTGTTAAGCACCTTTACAAATAATGAGCAGAGGAGGAAAACAAGGAAAAACCCACATTATCCGAAAAATTCATTTCACCACACTGTTCTTTGATCTGCTTAATATGTGCTATGCATTCATTAACTCTTCATTATATTTTCATGATTATATTCTGTGTCTTGCTGAAGCAAAGCCAGCTTCCTTGAGGCAAACGTTTGCAATCTAAGAATGTCAATTTCTATAAACATAATCAATCTTATGCATGAAATTTTAATAGCAAGGAGGGAGAAAAAGTCTGGAGCAACATAAATTTCAGGGTTCTTAGTCGTCACTAACCAGCCCCATGTTAATTTGCAACAGAGAATAATTAAAGCCTGATGATGGACAGTGTGGTTGCATAGATTTCATGTTACATTAGATTACATTAGATCACCATGAAAAATGGCTCATTTTACAATAACATGTGTGGGCTGCACTTGTCTTTTTGCAGTTATGATGATCTTATGGAACAAATACAGAGGAGGCTAGAGAACTGACTTAAAACTATACAAATTTTTCCCAATGCCACTAATGCCTCCTTTGTTCAGAATATTTTGTTCACCCATATTACCTTTTCCGCTCACTCAGTTCATTCTCAGGGTCTTTTGTCTGCCCACAGAGATGATCGCATCTCATGACAGCATCTTGGATCAGATTTGTAAGACGGTGATCCCTCTGTGATTCATGGATGGCTGCAACATTGATGTGATTATTCCAATGCATGTTGCAATCACCCCTAAATGATGTTATGATGACAGCCCTTTCAAGTCATCACATCACCTATCAGAACTGCATAACATCCAGTTTGCTAATTATCCATAATTGTTTGGGATTTGCTGAACAATAACCAGAGTCAGGAGAGTAAGATGTCCCTAAGGAAGGGGTAATTAGGGAAGAAAAGCAAGCAAATCAAATAACAGAGTTTTTCTTCCTTTCTCATACATCATCATTTTTGAGGCTGCAAAGTAGTCAGCTAATAATTCCTTGTAGTTTCTAATCAATAGTCAAGAATGTGCTCAGCCATCATCTTGCTTGGCCACAAAGGAGAAGGGGAATGGCTGGTTGATGATAAAGATCCACAGGCCAGGAAGAAAGTGAAATGAGCTGGAGACAGAATTGGGAAGAAGCAGTTGAATGATAGCACCTCAGAAACTGGCAATAAGCTGTAAGATGTAAATTTTCACTAGTGTGGTGTAGTGATTTGAGCATTGTACAAAGAGCATTTCCACACTACACTGTTACAGTGCTATCATTCCACTTTGAATATCTTGTGGAATTCTGGGATTTGTAATTTACTGAGGCCAAAGAAGTCTCTGGATGAGAATTCTAAGTGCCCCTCCTTAAACTGCAAACCCCAGGATTCTATAGGATGTTCAAAGTGGAATAATAGCACTATATCAGTGTAGTGCAGAAATGGTCTAAGATTCTGGAGAATGGAGTTTGAATTTCTGCTTATCCATGAAAACCCACTGGCTGACCTTGAGCAAGTCATATTGTTCCAGCCTCAGAGGAAGGCAGAGGCAACCTCTTTGTAAGATTTAAGGTAAATCATACCAAGAAAAGTCAGTTGCTTTAGGGTTTCCATAAGTTGAAAATAATTTGAAAACACACAATAATAACAACAACAACAAGTGAAATTCTCAAAAGTTTTCTACGGCTGTTCAGCAGTTTTGTACATTCTCAAACTATTTCACTTTTCAAAAGTTTTTTTTTAAAAAAAATCCAAAATGTGAAAAATCATGTGATGCTTGACCATTTTGTCAGAGGCAGGTCTCGTTCTTGAAATACCCTTTCTCACTAGGGACAAGAACATTTGTGAGTATCAGTACCTCTGATAAACCAAACCATTGTCAGTTGATTGCTGACAAAAGCTAGAGGGGAAAGGGTCAGTTCTTATAGGTTTTCAAGGTCACCACAGCTGGTGGCTGATTAATTGGTGCTCAGCATAAATTCACTGGGAGTGATGCTGAAGATTCTTTTGGTGTCTATGCTGGGTGAAGATAGATGATGGATTGATCATACTCTGTATCAGAATGAGCAGGGCTCCCTGCTGGGGCTGACACTTCTGTTTCTGGGGCAGGTGGTGGTACTGTCTGCTCTGCAGGTTCTGCTGTAGCAGTCTCTGTGCCAAGGCTCAGAGCAGATTCTGCTACCTCAGACTCTGAGTCTGAGTCTGGGTCCTAGAAGCCCATGGCAGGCATAGAACTTGATGATTCTATGAGATCTCCTGCTGGAAGATTAGAAAAGCAAAGCAAAAAGGCATGAATGTTAACTGTTGGTGGATATGAGGAATCTGGTTCATTCTAGTGTCCCAGGTGATCATCAAATCCCACCCAGTGTTTGAAAGTGGGACCCACTTCCTCACATTGTTCTCCAGTAGGGGAAGGTTCATACCTTGGATTCAGGACAGAATGACAGGAACGGCACCTCAGCAAGGTTTGAGTTAGACCTTTCTCAAAAGTGACAAAATTTTTGTTAACCTTTGGGGTGTCAGTATCTCAGTAAATTTCTGCAAAAAAAAAAAAAAATCTGCACAAAAAAAAAGTTTCATGCAAAAATATTATTTTCACACAGAAAATATTTTGTGTAGAACCCAGTGAACTCAGTTCCATGCTGATAAGGGAAAGAGAGCTGAGCAACTTCATTTTTGAAACCACAGCTCCAAGAATTCTGGAAGTGGTTATTCAACAGGTACTTTTTCTATGCTGTGGTGGAAACTAATGCTGATCTGGAAGGCTCCTTGATGGTAAGAGACGTTCAGTAGTGGACTGAATGGCTAGGAAGGTGACAGAACCTCCTTCACTCAAGGTATTTAAACAGAAATCATATGGTAATCTGCTTTAGTTGTGGAGTTCTGTATTGGCAAGAAGATACACTAAAGGATCCCTGGGATCACTTCGAAATCTGCAGTTGTATGATCCTATGTTTTCACTACATTTTGTATAAATATTAATGAGCACTGTTGAATCTAATTACTGTAGGGATTTATTCCATCAGCAGTCACACAATTCATCCCCACTGCTGATGCCCCGAGCTGCCCACAAGCAGTTTCACAGCTGCAGATTAGAGATATGCATGTTCCAACTATAATGCTGAATGGGCTGGGAAAGCATTATGTTGTAGACAACAAGATTGCAGACCATGCCCGATAGCATTTCTAAGGTAATCTTCATTTCAACAGCAGGTGGAAATATCCTCCCTGGAAATATTCAGACAAAATTCTGCCTTGAGTACAGCGATTAATAAGCTTTAGCAATTCCCAACATTGTTTTATCTAATTATAAGGATTTTGAAGATAATAAAATAAAATGTAGATTTTTGCAATCCATACTGTTCATCTCATTAGTGCCTAATCTGTTCTCAATCCTCTGATTTAATTGCAAATGTTTGATTCAGTGAAACTAATATCTTTCTTGGCACTGGTGTTCAGTTAAAATCAACACTGCTGTGTGAAAGGTATAGATTCCCAATAAAGGTTTATCCTTTTATAATTACTCTAAAGCTCACCGCAACCAAACAAGAGGTGCTATTATGCCAACTCAGTGAGATGACAAAAGATTTTGAAAATCTGCATATCATGATGAACCAATTCTAGAGGGTTGCCTCCTGAGTTAAATTCTCTGATGAGCAACAATTTGCTTACCCAGCCAAAGAAGCTGCAGAAGGCTCAAAGCACAGGCATCTTCTAACAATGTTTTCTTTTCAAACCTAGCTATGCAAAAATTGAAGAAATAAAATCAAAAGACAACATTTACATTCCATCACTTACCATTTTTAGTTGCTTTTTAATATTTGTAAACTGTGAAAGAGTCTTATATGTGGAATATTCTTCTTACTTTGCTAGTCTGCACAAACAAAATCATTGAATTAATTCAACTATTTAAATAATTAACTACCAGAACTGATATAATTGGTCAAGCTTCACTAGAAACAATAAATGGCTCACATGATAAAATTGATTGCCTAATGTCAACCTTCCAAAATACTTAACTGTTTGAACTAGATAACTCTATTGCAACATGTTCCAGTCAACAAGGATACAATCTATCACTAATTTAGTTATTGCTTTCAAAGTAATACATTTTATACCAAAATAATAAGATTACCAAAAATTTGCATTTTGACTGTACTGTTTCATCCATCTATCTCTTGCTATTTCTCAGAACCATTTGTTTAAAAAAGTTATTTATTATTTATTTCTTAAAATATTGATATCCCACCCTATACCAGAAGACCTCAGGGTGACATACAAATAAAACTATTTAAAACAATAAAAATAATGTGTATAAACATTTTGGAGTGAATCACTTAGGCCTCAAAGGATTTTAAAAATAGCTATGTCTTTATTTGGCACTGAAATGAAACCAGCCTTGGTATCAATCAGGCCTCTTGGGGCAGGCATTCCACAACTGATGTACCACAGCTCAGAAGCCGTTCTCCAACATCGTCCACAGTAGACCTCAGTCCCCAAGTGGGCATATAAGGAGAGGCTCTCCCCTGCATAATGAGATCACAAACATTTTAGGGGTTTACAGGTCATCACTAGCATACTGAATGCACAGTAGAAACATATTGGCAGCCAGTCCAGTTCCTTTAGACTGGTATTATATGATGTTTAGATGCTATTTCAGGCATCAGTCAAGCCACCATGTTTTACATAGCTGTATCTTTTGAGTCATCTTCAAGGGCAAACCCCTAGTGAATTACAATAATGTCATGCCCTGCTTCCAGAACATGGACTCTGAATCAGACTCTGAAAGAAGGTACATGCCAGGACCTGCTGTACAGGAAGAGGTTACAGTGCCACAAATAGAACAGGAGGCAATGCCAGCTCCAGCAGAGAGTCCTGCCCCTTCAGACACAGGAGATAACTTACCAGTACCCACCTTTGCTGAGTGCAGACAATAAAGAGAAAACCTACATTGATCCCAGGGAATTTATGACCAGCAACAATTACTCAGGCAACAGCTGCCATAGGTGGTTGACTTATATAGCTGCCTCTCTTCCCCTCCAGGAGATGTCAGAGCTTATCTGAGCTCTCTGTTTGCTGGATGCCTTGCTGAACTCCATACCTAAATCTGGAATACCCTGACTGACTTTGGACTTGCTTGCCTTTGAATTCTGTTGGACTTTTGACCTTGTGCTTACTGAATAAAAGTAAGTAACCAGCTGGGAGCTATTCAGTTTGTTTTATTTGAGTTATCAACAGTCCTGCTAGGACTGAGATAGGACAAATAAGCCAATTAGGAGGTTACCAGTTCATTAACTACAGTGGTTGGGTTATCTGAAAAACTGGCCAGATACTTGCTCCTAATAAAGTAAAGAATTTACCAGCACCAGCACCTGTCAAAGCAATCTTGTTCTACTAGATTTTAATAGCCAAGAATCAAGATTACCTGTTGAAGGATGAAATGATTCAAGTATCTTGCTCACATCATCAGGCAAGAACAATTGAATCCCCCAAATCTGTCCAGATGGTGCATGGGACATTTCCCCAGATTGTATGAAAAGTGTGCTGTCAAGTTCTGAACAACTTTCTCCTCAAACTATCTGGAAAATTTTTCTCAGAGCAAGTAGCCAAGGGTTCCATTCTTGATCTCTCTGGACCATTACTTCTTTACATCTTTTACCAGTATTTAATTCAATTGGTTATCTTAACTGATACAATTTTGTTAATCAGCATCTGTAATGTAATCATGTCAGAAGAAGAATCATAGTTTCATTAACCAGAACAGCAACAACAAAACCATCTGGATGACAACATTCAGTGGTCCAACCCCTACATTGTGCTTTAGCAATACAACTCTACATCCACATAGTTCCACAATAGTTATGCTACTTCATTTGCGGAATACTGACACTGTGCAACTGATTGCGTGTTCTGCTCTCATCTTCAAACAAGATTCAGGATTCCCAATTAAGTAACCAAGGAAGCAAAAGGTATCTGTGTCAAAACCATCCAGGGTCAATAAAGTTTTAAATTAGAGTCAGGTTTCCAGGGAGTTGCCAGTAGCCAAGATGTTAAACAATCCAAGGATCTTTAATCTGTTAGACACACTTGCACAAGCCAACAAGGTGGCTGGTGAGTGCTACCTCCTTATATAGGCAGCATGTATTTAGGATCCCCAGCAGTATTTAGGAAGACCGTTTCACTGCTGGAATCCTCACAATGCCTTGATTGCAGTCTTTCACTGTGGGGGATAGCCTGACCCAGATGCCTGAGCCTCCACTTTTCTCTAGGACTGGGGTTGGGGGCTCTTCTTCCACCTCCTCTTCCTGATCTGAACCCAACTTGATCTGCTGAACTGAAAGAGGACTAGGCTCGTTATTGAGTGTCTATTGCAGGTCCTCTAAAGGTAGTTCTGGTTATTTCATCAGAAGATGAACTCTCAAGGGGGAAAAGTATGACTTTGTGCATTTGTCAGTGTGCCTGCTTATTGCCTCATTGGACAATGGGCAATGAACAGTGGCTGCTTTTGCAATACCCCTGAATAAAGTGGTACATTGAAGAAGAATATTTTCATATTGTCCAAGAATGCACAACTGTATGGCTGGAAATCTGCTAGTTATTCCCAACTAAAGCAGACACATAGAATCAATTGTTGAATGCTGAGTCAACTAATAGGTAAATCCAGTGGAATCAATGCCTTTACTGTACTCAGAGCTAAAAGCAGTATTTTGGCCCATTTGAAATAGCTACAGTTGTAGGATTCTGCTTATGCAACCAGAATATGTGTATTGTATGATGGCCAAAAAGACCAACATCATTTTTCAGGGCATTTACACATTGGTATGATATCAGCAGGATTCTGACCAACATCATAAAGCAACAGTAAGGGCAAATGAGTCTAAACATTTTGAAAACAACAATAAAGACATTGACATCAAGCAGTACATGTTAAAAATAATGTGACGTTGTTCAGTGGTAAAAATAAGGGGCCATTTTAAACCATTATGAAAAGAAATGTGGGATGGGAGATGCAGCTTTTGCTCACCCTGTGTGCATATCCACTGAGGCCATACTGTCATCAAGTTCAGTTTCCCAAGCTGGTATACATAACATACTGTAATGTAGATAAATGTATGTGCTAAAGCTTTTCAGAAGAAAAGTACTACATTTCTTTCCATTCCTAAGCAAGATATGTACTTAAGTGTGCAGCTTCATATTTTCTAGAATTACACCTTCATGCTATTTAATAGGCCTGTAAAAGAAAAGGGCGTTAGTGTAGTTGTTGGTGAAACACATTTCAAGCTAGCAAATTCTAATCATGTTTTCACAGCACAGAAGGAAGTGAGAAGTAACACCACAAATAAAAGAAACCTTTTAGCTAAAAACAAGAGTAGAGAAATATGAATCCTGATTTTTGGAGTCAACAATATTATTGAACATGCTAACACTCTGAGATAACAGCCTGGTAGTAATGTGAAAACAAATCTCACGGTGATTATCGAAAGAATGTTTTCAAATATATTTTCCTAAAATATTATCTCTAGGCAAGAAGAAACTAGCATAGTAAGCTGATCAATGGAAAAAAGAGGTACCCGTAAATGTTTCCTCTGTCTTAAAGCTGGATGTTACTGAATGGAACATCCAGGCTAAGTCTGAATGAGCTATGCTGAAGTTAATAAGGGTGATCACTTAGAAGTTCATTCCATCACCAGAGAAACTATAGCAATGCAATTGTGAGTATGCCACCGTCCATTCTGCAGTATCTGATTTATACAAGGATGTTCTTCTAAAAAATAAAATAAAAATAGCTCTAACAGTGTGTTGGGGGGACAGTGTGTTGGGGAGATAATTTATGTCATCCAAAATCTACTGAATGCTAAGGACATTGAAAAACTTGGGCCGCATTAACACTACAGAATTATAGTGCTGCTGTTTCATTTTAACTGCCATGTTTCTGTCCTATGGAATCCTAGGAATTAGGGAGTGGCATTTAGAATTCTCAGCTGGAGTGTTCTAGTGCCTCACCAAACTACCAGTCCTAGGCCCTTTTCGCATTTTTTTTTTTGCGCGAGCACCCCTTGAGCGTCGCGCAAATGGGAGCATCACTCCATACAATGCACTCCCACTCATGCGACGCTCATGAAGCTAAAGCGGGGTGCATGTGCATTTTTGATTTTTGGCTGTAAGCTGAAAATACTGCGCGCTCGTGCAATGCTCGCAGCACCCTTGCACACTTACCTGCATGCAGTGCGTCGGTGAGCCGGGTGGGTCGCGCTTCCTTCCCCAAGCGCAGCCTACAGCTCCCAGACTGTGCTGTGGAAGGAAGGGGTGGGGCACTAGTGCGATGGTCGCGCTAAGAGGAAGCTGATGCGGGAGGAAGAAGGGCTGTCGTGAACTGTTGATGTGAGCGGCTGCTCGCGCGAGCGCCGCTCCCCACTGCCACGACAAGGTACGGTACGAAAAGGGCCCTAGGATTCTATAGGGTGGAGCCATGGGATTTAAAGTGGAAAAGTGGAATGCTATAATTCTTTAGTGTGAATGAGCCACTGGTCTTTCATTCCTTTAAATATTTGATGATGCACAGACTTAACTCTGAAAGGAAAACCTTCCTAAATGTTCCAACTAATCCATTTTCCCAGCACAGGAATGGAGTAATTACTGACCGTAGTTGGCTTTTCCAGGATGGGAGTGTGGATGCCAATGCTCCCCTCCACACCAGTTCACTCACTGCAGGTGATGCCACTGACTCTCCCTGCTACAGCAGAGCCAGGTACTGTCCCAGGCTGCACTGGAGCAGGAAGTACAGCCATTGCACTTCCAGGGCTTCTGCAGCTAGGGTAAGTATGGGTGCCCAGCAGGATGACAGCACAATCACCAGTCATTGATGGGGAAAACCTGTCAATGATTTGCAACACAATAGCACTATCTGGGGACGAGGGGAAGGAAAGGACCATGACAACATGGGCATACGCGTCATTGCAATCCTGTCCTTCTCCCATCCTTATGACAGGTTGGGAGGTTGGAGCAGAAAGGGCCTAGGTGGGAAGTTTCCATCTGTGGCCATTCAGAACAGAAAAATCAAGGTAATAAAGGTGTCCTGAAGGAATAATAACTGTTTCATTTCTCCTAGAAGGGATCTGCTTTGTTCTGATTTGTTTTTTCCTGGAGAATTCTCAGTTGGTAAAGTAAAGGGACATAATCAGTAGAGCTACATTTAACCTAGTGGATTGACAAACATTGACATTTGATCAAGTTCTCAATGCTCTTGAAGTCCTATTCAGGCACATTATTTTTTGCTAGCCTAGTTCGGATTGCTTACTTGAATAGCAGTAGTAGACACCTCAGGAATAATAAACATTTACATGCTGCCCTCCTCTTTTCAATGCATCTTTCCCTACAAGCCAAAGGCTTCACAGGTTTTTGGCTAAATGGCCTAAAGTGACTTAAAATGGCTTTATGAGTTAAAGCTGTAAACTCCATGGATAATTTCATGCTTTAGAATCTCTATAATTATAGATGTTCTTTAGTTTCACTAGTTACTTTATGACTTCATATAGCTCTTTTCCCAATGTCATGAAAAGAGAGAGAGTAAACCTTACAACTATGTATTATGACTATTATGAATACCAGGTATTGATGGAAATGGAAGAATGAATTTATGTGGGTGAAACTGAAATTTGCTTCTCACCTACTTTAGATTTTTTTAAATCTGAAATTCTTATTCTTATGAGTGTGACCCCTGATTGGCTAGAATCCATCTATCAAGGTGAAATTATATGCAGAATGTGACTAGATTTGAAAATTTAGAAATATCTTGTGAAAAAATGGCACTTCTCCCCCAAAGAAACTTTTTCTCATCTACATCTGGGTGTAAGACCTTAAAATAGTGTTCTCCTGGAAGCTATGTGCTGTCCATCCTTTTAAATCCTATAGCAACCAAATCTCTTATGCACAAGCCATATTTTTGACTTGTCACAAGACCAGACTAATAATCTGTCAATGGTAGGTAGGTGGGGAATAGACAAGCAAGAAGCAAAATAGCAGAAATCCCTATTGATTCAAACCATTAGAATCATAGAATCATAGAATCATAGAAATGTAGAGTTGGAAGAGACCACACAGGCCATCCAGTCCAACCCCCTGCCATGCAGGAACACCCTCAAAGCAATCCCGACAGATGGCCATCAAGCCTCTGCTTAAAAACCTCCAAGGAAGCAGACTCCACTACACTCCAAGGCAGCAGATTCCACTGCCGGACAGCCCTGACTGTCAGGAAGTTCTTCCTGAGGTTCAGGTGGAATCTCCTTTCCTGCAGCTTGAATCCATTGCTCCTTGTCCTGGTCTCTGGAGCAGCAGAAAACAAGCCCCCTCCTTCCTCTACGTGGCATCCCTTCAAATATTTAAACATGGTTATCATGTCCCCTCTTAACCTCCTCTTCTGCAGACTAAACATACCCAGCTCTCTAAGTCTATCCTCATAGGGCATGGCTTCCAGGCCTCTCACCATTTTGGTCGCCCTCCTCTGGACTTGCTCCAGCTTGTCAATATCCTTCTTGAATTGGGGTGCCCAGAACTGGACACAGTATTCAAGATGGGGTCTAACCAAAGTAGAGTAGAGTGGTACCAGTACCTCCCTCGATCTAGATACCATACTCCTATTGATGCAGCCGAGAATTGCATTGGCTTTCTTGGCTGCCGCATCACACTGCTGACTCATGTTCAGCTTGTGGTCTATGAAGACTCCTAGATCCCTTTCACACATACTGCCATCCAGCCATGTGTCCCCCATCCTATATTTCTGTATTCCATTTTTTCTACCTAAGTGTAGGACCTTACATTTCTCTCTGTTGAATTTCATTTTGTTCGCCTTGGCCCAGCTCTCCAATCTATCCAGGTCATTTTGAATTTTGATCCTGTCCTCTGGCGTATTAGCAACCCCTCCCAATTTGGTGTCATCTGCAAATTTGATGAGCATACCCTCTATTCCTTCATCCAAGTCATTGATAAAAATGTTGAACAGCACTGGGCCCAGGACAGAACCCTGTGGCACTCCACTAGTCACTTCTCTCCAGGATGAAAAGCAGCCATTCGTGATCACCCTTTGGGTTTGGTCGGTCAACCAATTACAAATCCAACTAACAGTAGCCCTGTCCAGCCCACATTTTACTAGCTTCTTTGCAAGAATGTCATGGGGAACTTTGTCGAAGGCCTTACTGAAATCAAGGTATGCTACATCCACAGCATTCCCTTCATCTATCAAGCTAGTAACTCTATCATAAAAAGAGATAAGATTAGTCTGGCATGACTTATTTTTGAGAAATCCATGTTGACTTCTCGTGATTACCGCATTGCTTTCTAAATGATTAGAAACTGACTGCTTAATGATCTGCTCCAGGATCTTTCCGGGTACTGATGTCAGGCTGACCGGGCGATAATTATTTGGGTCCTCTTTTTTTTCCCTTCTTGAAGATGGGGATAACACTTGCTCTCTTCCAGTCTGCTGGAACTTCTCCTGTCCTCCAAGATTTCTCAAAAATTATAGCAAGCGGTTTCGAAATGACCTCTGCCAGCTCTCATTGAGAAACCTTGGCCTTCAAACTTTTATAGGGATACAGAAAATCCATATGACCAACACTGGGGTGTGGTTGTTTCCTTTTGAGTTCTCCCTGTGCTTCCTTTCCTTGACCAGAACTGAGTTATGGAAGAATTGGAAAAAATACCTACAACTTCCAAAACCACAGCCACTTTGTACCACTGGCCATTTAACTAAGGTATTCTAGAAGGTGAAAAATGTAACTTCCAGCCTCTGGGAAATAAGAAGAAATCAGTAGACTAGGTATAATTCAGTGCACAACATGTGCTTTGGATATTAAAACCCCCAATTTCAATCACTGGCATTTCAGATTTCACCTGGAAACCTGGAGAGCTACTTCCAGTGAACATAGACAATAGATGGACCAAAGAAAAAAAGAAACTGAGGTGGACTCAGTATAAAACAGTTTCCTGTGTGGAGGATGAGTTGCCTGATAACTGTGATGGAGTTAAGTCCTGACACCCTGTCATTATCTAGGTTATTGAATATGACCCCCAAAGATATGGAAAGATAAATAACTAGAATGAACCTGTTTTTTACACACAGTCAGCCTCATATTCAACCCATATCTGGTTGAGGAAAGTAAGGCAACTGTATTGGGAAAGTTTCTGCCTCAGATTTTATAAAATGGACACCAGTTCAGGTCAGCAGTTCAGGTTGGGGATAAGGAATGTTTGGCAGATAAAAAGCCATACTGAATGTTGTAAAACAATCCAGAAGCTATTGCTGAACCCATAGAGCGGACAAAATAGGATGGTGTGCTGAGGGCAGACATGGACTGGCCCATACAAACAAGACTTTTTGGTGGCATAATGAGGAAAAATAGCGCTATAAAACAGGTACATACTTTTACAGGTAAACAAGGTGTGTGGGGACTACAGACCTAGTTAAGTTGGACCATGCTACTGGATCTACCTTGTTTGCAATGTACAAACAAACACATGTTTTGCTTTTTATTTTATTTGACACTGCTGCACTGGAGAAAGATAGAAACTCACCCATTAGTTGTATTTGTTATTCCTTCTCCCCTGAGCGTTGCTGTATCACTGTGCAAAATGATGAATGATATGCAGCACTTGTCTTACTTATTTATTTATTTATTTATTTATTTAGTATTTGCATTTCCAGTGATAGGCATCCTTTGAGTTCCCAAATATCAGCATAGTTTCAGGACATGAGATAAAATAGATGAGCTTCAAATCAGTCAGAGATGATGGGGGATATTTTGTGGTCTTGTATAACACAGTCTGTTTGTATACTCAGGCATGCTATAATCAGGGTTACTCTGTGTGTGTTTGTGTGTGTGTGTTTTTGTATGTTAGAATGAAGAGGATGAATGAAGAAGAGCACCAAATGAAAAAGAGAACTTTCCTATGTGGGGGCACAAAATCATCGATTGCCTACCATGTCCAGGCAGAGATGGAAAGAGAAGTCAACAATATTTGATTTTTTAAAAAGTGCTTTTTGACTGTCAGGAAACCTCATGAGAATTTTCACAGTATGGGACTTATTTTGTGTTAAATTCACATCATTCTGTGTTGTTTGTTTGGGGGAGAAAACAGCACACAGAGAAAACAGCAATTTCTACACAGGAAGCATTGTTTTCTGGGATGAGGGGGATGAAAATTTTTCACAGAATAAGTCTTGAACTGCAAAAATAGTCTTTGAAAATCATACAATTGTAGATGATTTTCCATCAGTGGGAAGAAAATTGATAAAATTACTCCTTGCTTCCTTTGTCAAAGAAACCAGCAAAAAAAGAAGAAAAAAATTACATCCTTGCTTCCAAAGCCTTGTGAATTCATACAGCCCAGAGAAAATACTGTATTGTTGTTGTTGTTGTTGCCGTTGTTGCTCTTCTTCTTCCTCCTCCTCTTCTTCTTCTTCTTCTTCTTCTTCTTCTTCTTCTTCTTCTTCTTCTTCTTCCTTTTCTTCTTCTTTTCATTCTGCTGATTTTTTTTTAATTAAATCCTCCCTAATCCATTTGACATCTGTACAGAGAAACTGAAACCAAGACATAGAGATTTCCTATATCAATTCCTGGCTGGTGTCAGTGAAAGGCCTCAGTTGGGGACCCAGAGGAAGAAAATGGGGACTTCAAATCAAGAAGATCCAAAGCATTCTGTTTCTTTCCCCACCCACGAAATGTCCCATTTTGGTTTGTACAGCAGGCAAATATATCATCATGATCATCATCATCATCATCGTTGTTATCATGATCATCATCATTGTCATCATCAGAAAGATGCATTCAGAACATTTTGCAGGATTAACAGTAGTCCTCATAGTGGGTGTACTTGTGGAGCTCATCACAGGTGGATAGGCTTCTCTGTTCTATCCTAAATCCCCCAGCTAATTGATCAGGGTGCTTAGAATTTTCCAGTAAAATCATAGTGATTTTTTGTTTTGTAGTCTTTTTTTTTATTTAAACTTTGTTTAAAATTGTGTCTTGATAAGAAAAGTGTGCTTCTCTACTCTTCTCTTCCTTCTCCCTTTTGACGCCTTTATTTAATTACAATTTTGTTGTCCATTAGAAACAATGTCAGGAAATTGATTGATTCCAGCTTTTGTTCTGGCCTGGGACAGCTAGATGTTTAGGGGTTGACCTGGAGCCCAGGAGAGCTGTGAGTCCTTGAAACCTGCTCATCATTGCTCTCACACATCTTTTTCATCCTCCCCAACATCAGAGAGCCAAGAGCTTCAAGACCATGTATGAATGCCCATCCCAGCGATGGGGGAAAAAATCTAAGGCCAGTTCTCCTCCTCATTAATGGACATATTTCTCTCTGAATCCTCAGAGATGGACCCTAGGAGACCACAGGACTGCAAATGAAATGTCCATTCTGAAACACACGCACACACACAATTCTGGAACAACTTCAAGTGCCCTTTTTACAAATTGTCTTTTACCTTTGGTCTATGTACACTCTCTTATGGAGGCAGCTGCATAACTCATGGTGGAGACATAATTCTGCTCAGATATCTATTGCTTTATCACCCATGTGAGACAAGAACCACACACCAAGTCAATGCAGGCTTAAAAAAAAAAACTTTATTGATTTCTGTGAAGCCAGTCTGTCTGTGAACTTCATTATATTTGCCCATTATACTTGCCAATGTATGATGACTGAGGACTGTTTAACACAGTGGGCCTATAAAAGTTGCATGTGGTTTGACCCAGTCAGAGTTTTATTTCTTACATTTAGGCAGGGTTTGCTGGGTCACAATACAAGTTGGACTCAAACAAATATTGCTTTTAAAAATTTTATGGGCCTAATTTATAGCACAGGGCAGGCACTGACTTGATCTCATAGCTGCAAAATTTTATGTTTCCATTCCAGCAGTACTGCCTAACACAATAATATCAGGCCTGCAAATCTTAAATATAAGTTAAGCTAACATGATCCATTGCCTTATAAAGCAAGAGCACCCTGTGGAGTCATACTGAATATGCCAAGTGATTTTTCAAAATTTAATCATCCTAAATGTCAGATAAAGGTGCTTTTGCTGTCATTCTTTAAAACCAGGACAAAAAAGAAAAAAAATCCAGAGCCTGCCTGCAAGTTATTTAGCAGGACTGTTCCAAAGTAGTTAGAGAAAAATATAAGACTGTGCTGAATGTTGACTTGTTTTTCTTTTCCGAGTGAAAGGAGTGCTTTGTGGAACACAAAGAGGGCTTCTGAAATACCTCTACCTTTGTTCCTTGATAATACTGGCCATTTTTGCATATGTCTTCTTAAAGTTTATTTTAATGGGAGGATTCTAGCCAATCAAGGGTCATATTAGCCTTATCAGGCCATTCTATGTAAGGATTAAGTGCACACACAAGGAAGGGACTATGATTCTCTTTTGTCATCCCCCCCCTTTTTTTTTTTTTTTGGGGTAGAGAGTGAGGAATCTGAAGCAGAAATCTGCTTACATATATGGAGATTGTCCATGAAATTCTGGATCCTTATTTTCTGAACTTCTGGCTTAGGTGAAGAGCTTCCATGGAGAGAAGGGACTCTCTTCAGAGCCACTACTGAACAAAGTTATAATGGACAGAGCAAGACTAGCACATGTGACTAGCATGTGTGATAGCCACACCATGTATCACTATTTGTGGTACTCCTTTACCTTTCCCCACTGGCATCTAAATTAAAATTCACCAACTTGGTCAAACACAAGAACTGTTGCATGCATTTCTCTTTCTGATTATGCTGCTGCTATGCCCTTAAGAAGATTCAGTTATCAATATTACTAGTGCATAAGGTTTGTTATATTGTCTTTCACTCTTAAACTCTGGCTAAATATTTCCTACCATAGTAACAAGACAGTAGGTGCAGTTATAAGAAGAAATAAAGGCCATTTCCTCATGACATCACTATCCCGCAACAACAGCAGGTTGTTTCCAGTCCAGGAGTCATGCTACTATGTGACATCATTGCTATCCAGCTGCTATCCTGTCCCCAAGCATTGCAAAACTGCCTTATACTATTTCCAGAAAAAATCCATTAAGAGCCCCCTTTAGCACTTCAATCCCCTCAGCCCACTCAGTGCAGTACTGGAATAGTGCTTAATAGTGCTTCCTGTTGTCACAGATCCAGGATGAGGCAGGGTGTCGGCATGGCCAACTTGCCCCTCCCTCAGCTACTCCCATGGCATGGTAACTTTGAAATATATCACCCCTCCATGTTTGTTTTAAATTTCTCCTTTGAGTTAAAACTTTTTTAAAATTTTTGTTAAGCATTATAGCACAAAAATGCAATCATGTACTGGCATGTCATGCCATGACAATATTGCTGTGCTAGTACGGCTTTCGAAAACAAAAACAAAACCTGACCAATAAGGGAAAGTGGGGTGTGGTGAAGGCAGGAGAAAAGAGTGGCCAAGGATGCTGTAGTAAGGAAGAAACACCTGTGGTAATACTGCTACTCACCTGCTTAAGGTGGAAGGATGCGGAAGAGAACACTCAAAACCTGATACTATTGTGTGAATGGCAATGCTGGGATTGTAATGGAAGAACACATTAATGGGGTATGGTGTGGAAAGCGCTAAAGACTGCTTTATAATTTCCAGTATATGATATATATATTGTAATTGACTCTCCCCCCCTACTTAGCTACTATTATATCAACTGTGTTCAGTCATAAATCTGTGTCCCTTTCCACACCTTAGTTTATCCCATCACTCTGTGGTCACGATCTCAGTAGTGCCTTTGGCAGGAAGGGAGAGTGACAGGAATGCTCCTCTCTGCACCAAACCAGTTCCCTGTAGAAGAGAGCATGAGGGACACATCTCTTCATTTTGCAATGCAGCCAGGCTCTTTCTCATGCTGCACTGGGGCAGGAAACACCTCCATCATGTTTCTGGGCCTTCTGCAGGGCAGGTAAGCATGTGAGCATTACGCGATCGGAGGTCATTGACAGAGAAATTTGTCAATGATTTACCCTGATATCATGCTGGCTAGTGATGGGAGAAGGACAGGACCATGATGACATCTAGTGGAAGTCCATCATGGTCCCATTCTTCTCATGTCCCCATGCCAGGACACCATGTCCATGCAGAAAGGGTCTGTGTATTAAACAAATGAATATAGTTTTCTTCCAATCATACACACCACCTCTCAACTCTGTTCCTAATTGTCCTCCACAAACTGCAGATCCATTCTTACCTCTTTCATTCTGGCTCGGACCACACTTCTCCAAACAGTACTTCCCACTTCATTATCTCAACCAACATCTCTCTGTCTGGAAGTGCATGCACTCTGGCAATCCATCCACACTTGTCAACAGGGTCTCCTTACCTATTAGGCAGTTTAGGCATAGTGCTTAGGGACTATGAAAAATTTAGGCTTACAAAAACAGGATTAACAAAAAGGAATTAGAAAGGAAAACAAAATTTTAAAATAAAGATATTTTATATTTTCATTCCTAGTCATATGTCAAGATGAGATGGGGAGTTGAATTCAGGAGTGCCAAAAACCTACAAAAACCTTAAGGTCAATTATTCTTCTCACTCCCTCAATACTTTCAACCATCCAAATTCACTGAGAAAACAGAGTTAGGTTATACTGTATTATTGGTCATGTTCAGTCACTGTGCACACCCTGCTTGACATGTTCACTTAACATCTCTGCAGAAAACCTTAATAAGCCTGTTTTGAATATGAGAATGTTATGGCCCTTTAAGGTAGTCACATTAGCTAGAGATTGTCCGTTTAGATGGAAAATAGATATGAAGAAAAACCATCCATCAAAGGGTCAACTGCTACAAGATTTCTTAGATTTCAGGAGTTTAAAAAAATCTGCAGAAAATGGTTTTGCTCAATAAAACATATTTGGGGACAGAAAATTTCCACCTTTTCCCACATAAAATGCTGTATTTTTCAAAAATATACTGTTTTTTTCCTGCAAAACAAGTGTTTTTAAACAAGATTTTGTTTCATTTAGAAAGAGTCCAGAATAAATGATAAAACTGCAAATTATGTTAATACTCTCATAATCCTGTGCAACAGAGAGAAAAATTTTGAAACTGATTGTTCTTGTGTCCTGCAACAAAATAAGTGAAGATTTAAATACCTAGCTGGTGTTACTCTGGACAAGCAAAGCTCATTTGGGGTGAGGGCAAGGCTTCCAGAACTGATCATAAAATGACAATAATCAGTCAGGAATTTGAAAACAAATTGAACACATTTGGATTAGTGTTTCCAGAATACTGCAATTAATTTCACAGTAATGCTGAAAAGATCACCAAAAGGGACAATTTTCTATACTGTCCAAGCATTCATGAGAACTGTTGTCCTGTCTGCTGAGTTCCAAATATAATGAAAGTGACTTTCACTATACTGTTCTCTGATACCTCAGAGTAGAGTCTATGGCTGGTGATCTTGATCCAGTTGTGTATCACTCTCTCCCACCATTATCTACCCTAGAAAGGTGTCACCCTGTCACCCTGGTTCTTTCTTCTTATAATATTATTAGCTACTGTAGAAACTATGATTTTTACTTCAATCTTAAATCCCTTAAGTGATAGCTGGAAGGTTTGATAGTTCTCCTCTACCCACTCTCATGACATGTCCAGACCCTGACTGTCTGGGTGTCATGTCCCCACCAAAAACTGCAACTCTTGGCATCACTAGCTTTCCTTCTTCTACACTCTTGTTCATGCTTGTCTTATATGCATCCTGTGTGAACTAGGCAACTTCCTATTGTCATAATGTGCTTTCGATTCCTTGCTGCAAGGAGTAGCTGAAAAATGTAATTAGGAAGATTTTTCAGACGGCACAAGAACGAATGAAGTGACTTTAGAAGCTCAAAGAAAATTATGTCTGTGCACGGATAACCATCAATATGATGTTTCAAGAATAAATCTCCAGCATAGCCAAAGTCCATATCATTAAGGATACAATCCACTCTACTCTTGGAAGTAAGCACCACAGAGTAATGTGAACCTTAGTTCTGAGTAAAGATGCACAAGATGTGCCTGGAGATCTTCATATATAGGGGAGGATATAAATATTTTAAGAAATATAATTAATAATAAAGATTGTGCTACTTGTTTAGCATAACCAGCTAAAAAAAGTTTATATATTAAATTTGAATGGAGCAATATAGAAGAGGAATGGACACAAGATAACTTGAGATCTGCATAGATTTTGAATAGTTTGAATGGTTTCTGACCTCCAGATATTGAATATAGTAACAATTAAAAGACATATCCAAGCACATGAATTACAGTACAGTGTTGGAGTCTCTGTGGTAACTGCATTTTTTTCCCTTTTGAACCCGTACATGCGTAGCTCATCTTAGTGTGAGACCAATGGGGTGCAGTGGGTAACTGAGTCCGCCTAAGCTACCATTTCACAGCTGGCTTCAATAGGTGCACCTTTGGAACTGGAACTCACAAAGCTAAAGTCTATTAACACCTGACCCAGGTGGAATGCCAGGTATACTGTAAGGTAAATCTGGTTTCTCATCAGTGCAAGTCTAATAAATGCCACTCTTCTCTACTTGTGCTCATCTTTTCTTCTCAACATCTATTTTGGAATGTCTGTATTTGTACTTCCTGTTTCTCTCTTGAAAATAAATATATACGGAAACTTTTTCCCACTTTTGAACACAGGCCTGTCTGGTGCATTTAAAGAAAGTGAAGAATGAAAGACCCTAAATGTGATGAACTGAGGAGGTGCAGAGATACTCATATAAACTTTAAGGTATATAGCTTTCTGTAACAAAATCTTGTATGCTTTCTCTTGTATGTGCAATTGTTCACACTGAAGTGCCCACTTGTTCATTCTTTTTGTAAAGAATAAATTTGCTTCCAAATGACATAAATGCTACTCATGACAAGAGGAAAAGCAGAATTATCTACATGAAAACTTCGTTCTCATGGTGATTCCCATGTTCTTACAGCAGTGAATCTACTTGGGTTTTTAGTCCGTACATTAAAGCAGCTTCCAAGTCAATTAATCCTATTCCCAGATAGATACAACACCTTGGACAGCTCTTCTAATATTTTGGCTGAACCCTTTTGCAGATTGACTACTCCATTGACATGGAAGCCAGCAGCCAGCAATGAAGCAATGAAACTGTGAATGAAATTCCACTCCAAAGACTAGAGGCCTTCAGCAAGTAGCCAAGGAAACTTCTACAATAATTTACAAGTGTTATGGAAAGGCTGGCTTTCAGCATGACTAGGTGTGAGATATAAACTGCAGCTTTGGAAATTGTGTACTCAAGACAATGATCTTGTTTGTGTCATAAAACAATTCCTGGCAGTCTGAAGGAGTGGCCATTTATTCAGATTTACTATTGGCCATAACATCAGCTAAGTACGGAGAACCACCCTCGTCGATGCATTTTTGCTTTGGTTGCACAAAAACTCACTTCGACAACCAGTGATGAAAACGTTTGAAATTCATCATGTCTGTTGAGCCATATATTCTAGGCAATCTGTTTAAGAAAATGGCATGTATAATGTGGGAGGCAGATAAAAACTTTGATCTTCAAATAGCAGTTGTTTTTAGTTATCCAATTTGCTGACCACGTATTTTGAAGTGCTGATTCAACAATTCAAGCTAGTGCAACATTTGTGAGAGAGATTATTTTGCACCTTGCAGTATATTTTGCTTTTTGAGAATGGCTAGCTTCGGCATCATTAAACCCCCTTTTTTTTTCAAGCTTTCCAACGACAAATAAAATCATTGCATTGATACACATGGACAATTGGACATTTCTAGTTTGTCTCTCAGTCTTTGCAAACAGAATAAATCAGTAAATGAGCTTGCTGCAGTTATTGATATTTTTACTATGGACTTGTTACATATAGCTCAGATCTTCCATAAGGACAATTCATAAACCCAAATTCAAAATAAATTACTAATCCACTGCCATTAGATGGACAGGGATACAGAGGTTCAACAGATTTAGTAGTTTAGATATGCGGGGAGAGTGAGAAATAAAAGTTATTTACCATAGCTGGAGGTGGCCTGCAATAGCAAAATGTGATAGCCATGGGTTAATCACACACCAAAAAGAGGAAATAAAATATTGAAGAAGAGAAACAAAAAAGGATAAAGATTCACATCAAGTTTGCAAATGTTAACTCAGATGTATAGATGCAAATCTGGATATAATTTCTGTAATTTAAATAGGATACTGTTATCTAACCACAGCAAGAAAGATTGTGCACAATTAACCTCAAGACCTATTTAGCCCCTTGTCTAGATGGTAACTGTTGATGGGCAAATACAAAGCACCTGATCTCCCTTGTTTTGGTTCTTTATGTTTAAACTGAACTTGGAAGACAGAGCTGTTCAAACAGAGCAGGGGTAGACAACTATATTCAATGAACAAAGTATTTTATCAGAAGCCACACCCTACTGCTTCCATGACAGCTGTGGCTTCTATAAAAAGAAAGGAAAGTACATATAGAGTTCACTTGTGGTTTTAAACATAGTGTTCCTTCCTGAGGTGTCTGGATATATAATTATGCTTTCTTTCTTTTTCTTTTTTTCTTTTCTTTTCTTTTGTTTGTTTGTTTGTTTTTTGGTTTACAGCTGTCACAATTATTAGAAGGTTAACATTTAGAAAAAATAGTCATTAAAAAGATATATAATTATGCTTTAAAACAGGGCACATGGAAACAAATACACACACACACACACACACACACACCCCTCACTTAACAAAGTAGATGTGTTCCTGGACATTGCTTCTTCAACAGAAGCTTTGATACCAAAGGAAGAAATAAAATGGAATGAACAGAAGTAGGCAACAGTACCACACGCACTCAAAAAGAACCATCTAAATTGTTTCAGCACATTTTTTTATGCCAAACTAACAATATGCACATATGAAATAAAATTCCCAGGTCAGGAAGACTTGCAGAAGTTTAAAACCAAACAACCACACTTTGAACCATCTAAAGACCACTTGAAGGCTTCTTCCAAAAATTCATCCAGAGTCTGTCTGTCTGTCTGTCTTTCTTCTTTCTTTTTTTAAAAAAATCAGCCTCCACTTTTCTTATGATTTCCACTTAGTTGACCAGATCTATTCTTCTTTGATGTACTGGGAGTAGCTGATGAGGCAGACTTATCTGTTTTCTATGCTTTTTTCTGTTTAACTGTTCATGCACGTCCAATAAGGGATGCTGCTTACCTTACCTGTTGTAGGCAAGTGCTCACAGTAGGGTCAGCTAGACTGGAATTCTATTCTTTCTCAGCTTAAGCTTTTGTTGTTACTTGCCATCAAGATGACTTTGACTAATGATAACTCTATGAATGAGAAACCTCCTATCCTATCATCAACAATACTTATCATCATCAACTTATCCTATCATCAACAATACTGCCCTGCTCTTGCAGATTCAGGACTAAATTCCTTGATTGGGTCTATCCATCTGTAATGTGGTCTTCCTCTTTCTCCACTGCCTTCCACCTTACCAGGCATTATTGCCTTTTCTAATGGCTCATGCCTTCTCATGATATGTCCAATATATGACAGTGTCAGTTTAGTCATTTTGGCTTCTAGGGAGAATTCAGATTTGATAGGCTCTAGAACTCATTCATTTGACTTTTTAGGAGTCCAGGGTATCTGTATAACTCATCTTTAGCACCACACTTCAGAGGAGTTGATTTTCTTCTTATCAGCTTTCTTCACTATCCAGGTTTCACAGCCATACACAGAAACAGAAAACTTGATAGCATGGATAATCTCAACTTCAGTATTCGATGATATATCCTGACACTTCAGGGTCTTGTTTAGTTCCTTCATAGTTGCCCTTCCAATTGCTACTCTGCTTCTGATTTCTTGACTGCAGTCTTCATTTGGATTAATAGCTAAGCCAAGGTATGAAAAATCCTGAACTGTTTCTATTATTTCATCAACTGGTTTAAAGTTATGAAAATCACCTGGACTCATTATTTTTGTTTTCTTAATCTCCAACTATAAACTTGCCTTATTGCATTGTTTACTGTAGGCACACAGTTGTAATCTG
Source organism: Ctenosaura bakeri (assembly GCA_948474755.1). Taxonomy (NCBI): domain Eukaryota; kingdom Metazoa; phylum Chordata; class Lepidosauria; order Squamata; family Iguanidae; genus Ctenosaura; species Ctenosaura bakeri. The sequence goes on along the minus strand of CAOLHI010003254.1, from coordinate 122,211 downwards.
ACACTGGAAATTTGTGTTTCTCCATCCCTTTCCCCCACCCTCCCAATGCTGATACTTGCTTTAAAAAAAGAAGAAAAAAATCTTCAAGTAGGTGGAAGGTAAGAAGAAAAAGAAGACAGAATCATAGAATAATAGAGTTGGAGATAGGCATTAAAAAAGACTTTATAAAAAGGAGCTTCTTTGTCAGAGGCTTTGTTAATTGAAGTTTGCCTGTACTCATAATTTCTGCAGCCACATTATCAGATTTCAGTTTTAGGCATATGTGTGAAACACAGGTGGAACACAATATAACTGATAGGCTACATGTTTCCAGACCCTGAAATACAGATTGTCTTCATATAGTGGTTGATTCCACACAGATTTTTGAAAGCCCATTTCAGTTCTGCTCTGCAGCTCTGAGGGCTGCTGGAAGGGGCAGAGCAGCTTCTGTGAACCTCAGAAGGTCACAGAGCATCATTACATTTCTGTCATGACACAATCAGTATTAAGATTGAGCATGTCAAGATTAAGTAACTCTGGTGCACATCGACATAATTTTTTTTCTGAGGTCAGTAGTTCAGAAAATGGGGAAATGAATTGGAAGATTGGTGGTGAGCACCTACAGGGCATATTTGAGTATCAGGTTGTTTTCTAGACAAGCACTTTGGATGATATAGGAAGTGAGTTCTGGGAAGAGATCAGCCTTTAGGGACATCCTTGGATATATCTCTGTTTAAAGGTTGGGATTTGAGTGGGATCATGGGAAGGAGGGGTCTCCCCATGATACATGTCCAGCTTATGATAGGCTGTGAAGTAATACCTTGGCAAAAAGATCTAGGTGGATCACCTAGTTGTGGATGGAGGGTCAGGAAGGACCTCTGGCCTTATTCCTATTGTGTGCTAGAGAAGGCCCTGTCAACGCCAAGGCCTGGCGAGCAGCCAGGAGAGCCGGTTAACAGGTCTCTTCACAGATAAGACAAGCAATAAATCAAAGAGCTTTACTTCAGCAGACGAACGGCAGTGAACAGAAACAGCTTAAGGAACCTTTTGCAGCAAGGAGATTCCCTGGCGGTTACGTCACAGCCAGGCAAACATCAAACTGTCCACGTACCAGAGTTTGCTTAAGCAAGAGGAGTTTTCAGAGCTGGTCCGAGTTCTTAGGGAGACAATGCTCCAGCAGGTCAGGCAGCGTTTCAGGAGATAAGGCAAGGGTCCACAATAACCCAGCAGGTACACCAGAATGGATGGTTGTGAGCTGACAAAGGCCCAAGGCTGAGTCAGTGCTTTTGTAGGCAGGCAACTCCTCCAGGTGCTATCTCAGCTGGAGCCTGATTACTTGGCGTTTTCTACTTAAATGCTCTGACCTCCTGAGTGTACTCTTTTGCTCCCGATGCTGCCGGTAAGTAGGCACCTGCTCTTGAATCTCACTGTCTGACTCTTCTGGCTTGGCTGGGTCTGAGGCAGCCCCTGGCTCCACTGCTGGAGCTACTGGAGCCAAGGGTTCAGTGTCTGGGGTAGCCTCTGGGGTGGGCTCTGCTGGTGCAGCAGGCTCCATGGCCTCGAAGTCCTCTGCCTCTGAGTCAGACTCAGAGCTTGTGCCCTGGAGCTCCAGGCCCCTGGCAGGCCCCACTGCAAGTTAGGAGCCTTTAAGAGTGTTTCTGTGGTTAAATAAAGTATAGCCCAAGTTACTACACCACCTCCACCTCGTTATAGATTTCCATTTTATTTGATTTCGTTTACTACATTTTTTAGGAAATTTGGAAATTTGTACTTCTGTGACAGGGTATTATTTTTTTTAAAAAAGAAACAAAATCTTTTCTGGAAACACCTCGTAATTATTAACAGAAGAAGGAGACCAGTCATGAACTGTTTCTCTAAGAAATATTATATTTGAAATATGTAGGCCTTTAGCGTGTATGTTTTTTTTATTTAAAAATTAGAACTCAGTCCTAATGGTGCTGTAAGGATAATCATAATCATTATCAAAATAACGACTCTGTTCAACTTTTTACCAAAAAAAATCAACTTGTAATTTCTTGTATTAGAAGATATCAGACTAGTATGTAGGACTCATACAGATCAACATAGTAAATTCTTCTTAATTTTGTTGATGTGAAAGAGAAGTAGTGTTGATCAGAAATACATAAAGGAAGTGAGTTTGCTTCCTTTCGAGCTCTTTGGCAACTCCCTTCTGGTTTACAGTGGAGGTAGCTCTCTTGCAACCTCAGGGACTCTCAGAAAAATGAGTGAAAATTCCTCTCTAGAATGGCTTGTGGCAATTACTTTTAGAAAAAATGCTGTCCTCACAAAATGCTCACAAAAATAATGTATAATTTAGGTTACGGGAGGATGGTCACTGTATGTGGAACAGCAATCATTCAGTGCTGATTCAGTCCCATCTCACATGCTAAGTAGGACTGGATCAGGTCAGATGGTGGGTTGTAAAGATCCCCAAGGAGCACCCAAGTTATGCTGATGATTCAGTGAGTTGCTCACCTCCTTGACAGCCTCTGCTGATCCTGTCAAAGTGTCGCAAGAGAACATTTAGGGCAAAACACAAATAAAGATACTCAGGCAGATGATAAATAACTTTCTTTCCAGCCTCTTGCAAATAACATTTTGGCACTTTCTCTCCAATGCTAAGACATGTGTACTTATACATTTATGTGCATAAAACAGTTTCTAACTAGGGATTTTCAAGTCTTCCAGTTTCTCTACTTTTTTTAAAAAAAAAAACCCTTCAGTTTCTGAACACATGAAAAAAATTGCAGATTCTTCGTAAACTCTTATCAAGAAAAAGTTGAACTCAGCTCTAAAGAACCTGGATGGATCAAATTCAATCAGTACAGCTATGTTTAGTTATATGATGCTATTAAAGAGGAGGACCCAGTCAGAGAAGAACTGATGGCATCTCCTGTCCAGCACTGCAAAGATGTTTTTTTTACGCAGGAATGCAAAAACATAGTCTTGTAAAAGCTGAAGATTGAAAGTATTCTGCCAAGATGGGTAGATGTTAACATTTTGAATATTAAGTTCATTTCTTCAACATAATGGGAGAGTCATCTGGCAGATTTAGGGGTCATTTCCAGTCATTTTTGTTTGCTAATTGCATATATTTTAATATTTCAATTGTATGTTACATATATAATTAATTAGATATAATTTTAATTACATAGAATTGGAAAGAGAGATTTCAAAGATAATATGTTATGGTAACATACCAAATTACTTTGCAATTGGCAGAAATATGTTGAAGTGATGATTGTTGGCAGGATTTATAATAATGCAAAAATTGTATAATTCCCAAGCTCTAGAACCCTTCCTCACTTGGTATGTTGATTGATTACTTAAAAATATGAAGTAAAAAATGGTGCGAGGAAATACACCTAATATGTTTACAGCAATGAAAAGGGAAAGAATGAGAATAGTTCCACCTGTGATGTCCGACAGGTATTCAGCTTGGACCCAGACGATCATAAAGAATGTCTCATGCTATATGTACCTACCTGGATCCTTGCAGGCACTGTTCTCAAGATGTCCCTGCTGACTGAAGTTTGTGTGGTATCAAAAGAGAAAGGAGATTATTGGTGGAAGGCCATCTGCAAAGAAGCCAACCTCATGTCTTTTTAGGAGAAGGTCTTTCTTCTCTCCAAAACATTTAAGATTTTTATTTTATTTTTTATTTTTTTTAACTTTTATTGTTATAAAAGTTATAACAATCAATATTTACAAATAATCATTCTTTCCTTTTATAAATATATAAGAAACAGAAAACAAAGAAATATATACAATCAAATTTGTATATCTATCCAACATCTTATTCTATTTCTGTTTCTTCTTCTTCTATTGATCTATCTTAATCTACATATATAGATACATCTATATCTTTTATGTGTCTAAATAAATTTCAATTACATGTCTTATATATTTGACTTTGTCTTACATATGTCCTACATATGAATTCTTTTTCTACTTTGTTCTGAGTTTTATGAGGATCCTTCTATATAAAATGTATATACAAATGTATAGTTTCAACTTCCTTCTTTCTTTCTTCTAGTTTTATTACTCACTAATTTTTCCAAGCTTCTTCTGATCATTTCCCTTTTTATGTGACTTGCCTTATAATTTTGAAAATAAATTTTTCATTTCCCTTTTCCCATATCTTTGCTTATTTTCATTCTTTTCATGTTTCTTTCTGAATTGCTCATTTTCGTTGTATGTTTAATTGGTTTCAATTTTTCCCTATTTTTCCCTCTTGTTTCACCCTTAAGTGTCATTGTCAAATCATCCATCATTATCATTTCTGATAGTTTAACAGCCCATTCCTCGATATCTGGGATATGTTCACACTTCCAGTATTTTGCATAAGTAATCCTTGTATTTGATACCATATACAGTATTATTCTCCAGTATCTAATATGCTCTTTTTCTATTTAATGTAACATATTTAAAAGAAATATTTCAGGGTACAAAGGAATATTAATTTGTAATATTTCCAATATTTTATTTTGAACGGTTTTCCAATATCTTTTAGCTTCAGGGCATGACCACCACATATGAAAAAATGTTCCTTCTTCTGTCTCACATTTCCAACATTTGCTGGAAATCTTGTACATTTTCCTTAATTTTGCTGGGTCTAAGTACCATCTATAGAGCATCTTAAAGTAATTTTCTTTCAGCTTTTGGGCTAATGTAAATTTTTGTGTGTTCTTCCAGCTTTTCTCCCAATATTCCAAGCTAATTTCATGTCCTATATTTCTTGCCCATTGTATCATTGAATCTTTATTTCTGTCTCTAATTCTCTGTTTAATAATATTTTGTATAATTGAGCCACCACATGGTCTTTTTTTTCAAAAATGACATTTTCAAATTCATTCCTTTTCTCTATACCTTCAAATCCTTCCAATTTGTTATGCATCTTAAATCTTTCTTTCAATTGATTATATAAGAACCATTTACATGTGAAACCTTCCACCTCTAGTTCCTCTCTTGTTTTTATTCTTAGACTTGTCTTTTCTCCTACTAAATTATCTTCATTTAAGATTTTTAAATACAGTAGGCCCACTTTCCAGGACCATTTCTGGGATGCTTCACAGCACATTTTTTTATTTTTTTTATTTTTTTGTATAATACAGGAACCCCCCTTTTTATTTATTTTTTATCTGCTTTCTCATTTGTGAATGAGAGAGCAGGATCAGTACCCCTTCCCCACTGCCGGCCAACCTGGGATTATTTATGGCATCTTTGGCAGGGACATGGCAGTGTGTGTGTATGCGCGCACATGTGCATGTGGATCAATCTTGCTCTTTTATTCCCAAATGAATGAGCAGGATCAGTACCCCTCTCCATTGTTGGGTCTCTGCCAAAGCTCCCTGCATATAATTGAAACAGCATAAAATGAAATCATGTTTAACATTGTCACATTGCGTTCACTCCATGCCACATGAATGAATGCAGAATATGTTGAATATGCTGTTGATGTATATTGAACTAACATAAGGTTTATATGAATATAATGTGTTACAAACAACCAAATGGTTGATGTTGAACATTGTTTATTGCATTGTTTATTATCTGGAGTCATAAATGGGTATTTAGCCAGACTGACCAAGAAAGGCCTTGTTTACTTAGGAGTGATAGCAAAAGACAAGTGATTTACTATGCCTGGGCTTTAGAGATTACTAGGGTTAGGAATGAAGTTAACAATGGGGAGCATATCAAAAGGAAAGGGCATGGGGCCTCAGCCAAGTGAAGAGGAATCAAAGAAACTAAGGAGGGGTGTCAAAGAATGGCTATAACAAGCCTGTACAATATTAAGTGAGGTCCTCAAAGGAAAGGTAATAAAGATGACACAGAGGATGCAAAAATGCTTTGGGGTTAGTGCCTTAGGAAAAAGCTGGAAGTTTAGAAGAGGCATAAACCTGGAGGATCTACCATCAGGCATTGTGCATTAGTGATAGTAGGCTTCCCAATATAACTCAATGTGTGTTGTGAATTATTTACTCCAGCAATCATTGTAAACTTAGCATCCTATGCTTCATTAAATGCAAGGGAACATACCTGTGTGTTTTCTGGAGAGTAACAGAGTAGTGGAACATGACAAAAGTGTACCTACTATATTAGATTTTCTGTCTTTTTAACAGATATATTTCCTGTTGTCGTTGTACTGTATTGTGTTTGATTCTTTTAGCTCTCTGTAAGCTGCCCAGAAAACTTCTGATATTAGATAAACTTACAGTATAAATAAAGTTAGATGGACTTAAGTGAACCTCCTCAACACACACACACATACCAAATTACTTGCCATGCTATCCTTTTCAGAATTAGATCTCAATGCCATAGCTACAATTTGTACAATTATTCTATTCAGGATGTACTGAATATGGATACAGTTCGGACTAAATGGTTACATTTATATTTCTCCCCCAATTCAGCAATACAGCAAACTAGTCAGAGCTGTCTGCTTGGGAAACAATGCAAGACTCCCTACCTTCAGCTGAAGTGCCATGGGGGCTTATGGTACAGCCCTGAAAGAGTTACTATCTTTCCTTGTGCACTGTTCCCTTTCATCTTTAATGTATGGTGTTGGAAGACTGAAATGTTCATCAAGTTGCTTAGTTTGCTAATAGTTCAGCTTACCTATTTATGCTGTTTTGTGAACCATTTCACAATGCTGGAAGTTGGAGAGAAAAGAAAATGTACAATGATTCTTCCAGGTGTCAAGAAGAGTTGCTGAAGTCAGCAGTTATGGAAACAAAGTGGACCACACAACTCCATCTACCATGTGTAGGACTGTCCATCACACCAGTCATTCTGTCATTCTCAGTCATGCTTGCTCCTCCTGTGTTTTGTGTGGTAGCAAGCATTCGTTGATGCTGCCTTAGAATCTAGAAGTTGACACTTGTCTGCTGCAGGAAAATAGACAACTGTCCTCCTGATATCTCACCTTCCTTGGAACAAGGAATTATAGGCCAAAGGGATCCAAGGAACACCTGCAACACAGCTCTGTGGTTGTGAAGCCAAATAATAACTTTACTTTTTACCGAGACATTCTAGCTGGGAAATTCTGGGAGCTATAATGCAAAAATTGATTTTTTCAAGGTCTGTTCTATATTTTATTTTTTTAAAAATGTGTTTTTGTGAGAGTGCACATGAGAACAACAGATCTTTATTATCATTTCTTACTTTTTTATTTTATAATGTTTGCTCTGCACTATTTTCACTATGTAGCAAATCACTTGTAACCACTTAATGGTTGATTTCTGTCATATACAAGCCCCAAAGGCAAACTTCAATATGTAGAAATGAAAATTGTTGGAGCCTGCTGGTGATTTTCTTCTCTCTCTCTATCATTTTACACTTTTGCTTAAAGTTTTGGTAGACTTCAATATACCCAATTCTTACTTTCTCCCACACCATCAAAGGAGCTGCTATATGACAGTCATTTTCTATGATCTGATGCTATATGAAGCACAAAGCCACAGAGAATTAAACCAAGTGAAAAAAATCCCATTGGGCTGGGTGATAACAATTTCAGCTACTTCATCAAGAAACTTCACATACCCAAGAGGCAGACTGGCTTATGAGCCATCAAAGAGTTTCAGATTCCATAGCCTCCTAGGCTTTAGCTTTATCACTTATACCTTAATTACTGGGCTTAAATCTACAACACTAGGAAGAAGATTCACCTGGGAACATTTCTGACAGTATTCCTATGAGTGCTCCATAGAGTTATGACTGATTTTTTCTATTTTAAGGGAAGACAAGTCTATGCTATTGGAAAAAAAAATGTTTGGCACTGTGTGCTTAATATGATTATCAAATAAATCATCAGGAAAAATGAACTTCCTGTTCTATACAGGAAAGAAACTCTGGAATTAGGGTAGAGAGAGAATTCATTTCCTTTACATTTAAATCATTCTTAAAACATGAATGTATGAAATTCACTTCTTTTTTGAACCAAGCTGTAACTCAGATTGCAACTATTTTGGTTTTCTTTACTTCTCTGAGGTTTATTATGTAGATTGCTGATCAAAACATGATTACTGAAATACATATATATGAGAAATTTGTGTCCAAAAATGTGTTTTTAAACATTAAACACTGATGAGAAAATGCACTGTAGCAAACTTGTGTTTTAGAAAGTCTGAAAGTTATTGAAACATATCAGTCATCCATCCTTGACGATGAGTTAACAATTTGAAAATCTGTGAATATTTCTTTGAAAACAGCTATGAAATTATCCAACAATGGCCACAATCAGCTGAATAAGCACTTTTAAATCTCACTGAATTATTTTAGCCACCTACAGTCTCAGTGATATAGCTCTTCCCCTACCTTCAACACCCACACCTCAATAAGGGACATATTTCAAATCTCACCAAACAGTAACTTCTACAACTCCCATTATTGAGGTGGACTGACAGTTTTCCCCTATTGCCCTTGTCTCTCTTTTGCCATCATTACATTCCTCAGCTGTCCTAGCTTCTGCTGAAACTTTTATTCTAATTTTCTTTAATTAGAGATTTCCTTTTCTGTTTTTGCTAGTCTGTCAACTTTTCAGTGTAAGGGATCTATATATTAGAGTTGTCAGAAGACAATGAATTGATTAAAATTCATGAGACTGACCAAGTAATTGAAGGTTTGTGAAATGAAATGGCTCACTCATGCATCCATTTTGTTTCTTGGATTTATTTAGCTGATTCATCACTATGTTTACTCCAGATTAAATTCCACTGAACTCAGTAGCACTTACTGTTGATTAGACATGCATAGGATTGCACTATTAATGTCTAATTCCCTCTCTTCCACATTAGAAAAAAAAATGTCATTGATAACTATAAATCTTTGGGTCTGCTTTTTAATAAAGCATTTCTGGGGTTTTGTAAGACATTTTAATTTATTTTGCCATTTTATATACATAAAATATATGAGCCAAAACAACACATTTTAATAGTAGTGAAGCACCTTCACTTTTACCCTATCATACTTGGAAGAAAATTCTGCTATTCTGTAGGATTTACCCATGAAGTGTGTACACAACCACACTGTTAAGGAGAGGCTTAAATCTAAAGTATTTGGTATGATAAATTCCAACCTTTACTTATTAATATTTTTCTTCTGTGTCAAGATTTTATTAATGTTTCTAATCCTCCTCCATCCATGTTGTATGATTGGTTTATTTTATGAAAAAATGTTTTTTTTAAAAAAATGAAATGTGTTCTAATGCTCCCCTTTCCTTTTCTTCCTTGTTCCAAGTATACAGGGTGTGCTAAACACCTCTTGATTGCAATGTTATTTTCCATGTAATATATTAGATAAAGTGAAGCTCAGGCTAAGATTTAACATAGGCTAAGATCTTCTGGCCTAGCAAGAGACATCTGTATGGAAAGATGGCTAAAAACACATACCCCGTATTTTCCGGCGTATAAGACGACCTTTTAACCCCTGAAAAACTTTGCAAAAGTCGGGGGTCGTCTTATACGCCGGGTGTGGCGGGGAGGTGCTGTCGCTGCCAAGGTTCCCGCCGGCCCGCGGAGCTTCCCCCCGCCCGGGGAGATGTGCCGTCGCCGCCAAGGTTCCCACTGGCCCGCGGAGCTTCCCCCCGGCCTGGGGAGAGGATTACTCCTTTCATCCATAACGTATGGTATTCCTTGTTATATGATTGTAATGGCAAGCAAGATAATGCAGGCAGCAGAATTCTAGGCTGGGGTCAAAGGATTAAAAGGAGAGAGACTACCAAATGAAACATTATGATTAACATGCAAAATAATGAAAGGTTGAACCAATATGTTTTTCTGTTAGAAACAGAAAGGAAAAAAGAGACAAATCCTGGGATTTTGAAAGATATGACAACATTATTGATCTGGAAAGGCAAAGGAAGTGTTGAAACAGCTGGGATGTTATCCAAAAATATTCAGCACCTGTGGCCAGTATTTGCCTATGACCATCCTGTGCTGAATCTCTTGTTCATTCACTCATATGTATGTCTAGTACGGAGAGAAAAGGTTTGATTGCTGAGCTCAGACAAGTTCAGGTAGCAGTAGGCTCAGTGATTAGTACATCCTACTGTTCCTTCTACTACTTTTTGCCCTGAATGGCTGCTGGAGAAGCAGCTGCGGGCTGAGAGCTGTGTCCAGAAAAACATGTCTCTTTCACCCGTCTGGCCCGCCCTTCTATCCTATTACTTTATCTCCTTCACATGTGCAAGATCTGAGAGGCAGAGAAGGAAGTAAAGTAATAGGATACAAGGGCGGGCCAGATGGGTGTAAGAGATGTGTTTGGAGACAGGAAGGGCTGGGCAGGCAGGGAGAGCTGACCAATCCAAGCAGGCTTTGTATACAACAACCAGCCCAGTCAAAACCCCATCATGTTTGATGACAAACAGCTTTCTATTTATAAGTGACAGTTTTCCTGCTAAGTACCTGCATACCATAAGCATTTGAATTAAAATTACCATATTGAAATCAAATCTGATGTTTTTTTAATTTTTATTTGGTGTGCGTTGGAAGAGGGGTAGTCTTATACGGCGAATATATCCCAAACTCTATATTTTTACTGGAAAAGTTGGGGGTCATCTTATACGCCCAGTCGTCTTATACGCCGGAAAATACAGTATACTGTTTCTAGAAACCTGCATACAGCAACTGGGAATGAATGCAAATGTGGTTGGGATAGACCAGTGGAATATGCACTGCCACTCAAGTAGAGGTGGAATTCCTACTTGACTCTTGTATAGGGTGCCTTCAAATATATCCTCTTTCAACATAACCAGCCATAAGACAGCATTCCCTTACCATTCTTTGTGAAAATTTCCCCACTTTTGCAAAAATAAAATAAAATAATTTTTTTTTAATAAAAATCACAATACTGGAAAAAGTGATACTTCTGTCTTGTTAAGAGGAGCTAGTAGAAGTTACAGTTGGATGAGCTGTGCTACTGTGTAGGTATATTTAACTTCACAGCAGACAAAAAACTCACAATATTTTATGCAGAAACATTTGAGAAAAAAATCACATGTTAGCTTTGTGCCAGAACTGAGATTTCTCAAGGGAGCTGGAGAAATATTGCTGAGTATCTGTTCTGTGAAATAGTTCCCCTTCACTAGAATCTCAGCCTAGTCAAGATGCCTTCATATCCTCAATCCAACATGTGCAATCGAAACTGCTCCAGCCTGACTGTGATGCAACTGCCTCTGGAATCAGAGCCAGCAATTTGTCATGGTCTAAGAATGGTTGAGAATACTGTTTTAGTTTATTTTTTATTTAAAAAAAATACCAAAACACATCCATTTCTTCACATTTGGGAATGGAAAAAACTGATCTTTATTTTTTTTAAAAAAGTGGAAGAACCTAAGCCAAAATACTTTGTCACCTTCATCACAGGACTTTGAGTACTTAACTCTTAAAAGTATGGCATTGAATTTCAGTGTAAAAAGTCCCACTCAAACTTCTGACGTGTTTTTCATATTCTGTTTAAAATAACCATGTGATCAGTGCTCAAGAATTGTGGGAGCTGAAGTCCCAAACCAATGGAGGACTAGAATTTTTGAGTCACTGCTTTAAACTATTCTTCTTCATGTGAGAAGAGACATTATGGTAGTGGATGGATGGAACTAGTGTACTTTCCCATGCTTACGTGTGTAAAGTAAGTACATTCTGACCACCAGAGTAGAGCCCATTCGTGTTACTACTGTATTAAGGTTGCTACCTCATTTTTTTCCTGAGAAGCTCCACATGTTTAATACCATTAGAGTAGGCGGGTACAAAAGTTCCCCTTCCCTGGTACAAAAGTTCCGTCTCCCTCCCCAATTCTATCACCAAATCATGGACTTATACTGAATTCCACAAGGATTTGTCTTGAGTCCCTGAGACTCAAACAGAAGGTTCTCTCACTACTTGCTGTGTTGTCAATGTTGTTGAAGTTGATTCAGCTGACAGTCCAGTCAGCTCTGTACATGTTTCAGCCAGCAAAATGTCCTGGACCACCTGTTCAAATCCCTCTTCAAGCCTACAAATCCTATTTTACCAGAGTTTAGGAGCAGGGCAAGAAGAAATTTGTACATTTACTATCTAAATCTATTTTCAACTCTCTTAATATTTGTCTGTCTCCAATATAAACTGTTTTCTTTTCTAAATGATAATTGCCCATTAATACTCTGTTCAGAGTGAAGATAATTTTTTAAATATGTCAAAACCTGTATGACGGATTTTGATCTTGTTTCTAAAATTAGGGGAGAGACAAGGCATAAACCTGTTTGCCATTCCATTATGACTTTCAGCTTAAAACATATTAAAGAGCCTAGATTTTTTCCCCAAGCTGTTGTACTTTATGAGATTAGTCAAATGTGCCAACCAGATCTGTATATTAATGTGGTATTTGTGTAGGACTATGTTTCTAGGATCTTACATGTGCTTTAAATACCTCCAACTACACCATCCTCTGCATGAAATTTTGGGCATGTGGAATTTCTAGCACCATACTCGTTTCTTCTGTTTCTTGGAAACAGACTCAATAGAAGAAAGTGCAGGATGAAGAGGAAACTGTAATCCAATCATACTCAGAATAGTATGTATTCTGGAGAGAGACCAGATTGTATTAAACCACTTTTCATTATACTTTAGTAATGAAATACCATTGTCCTTGTATTTGGTATATTGCTTTTATTCAAGCAGGTCAGCTTGTGTTGGCAAAAAAAAGACATTGCATTCACCAGACTCTGCTCAAAGGTCACTTCCTACATTATGTTTTATAACATGGGCCTGTGCTACAAATAATAATAATAAGAAAGACTTGAAAATTGTAAGTGAGAAAAGATTATTACAGTATTAGTGCGATGCCCATCATAGTGATCGACAGGACATGTACGGTGGGTGAAGTGCATCTTCATTTGCTGTGCATACAAAGATGTCTTGCAGCTAGCTCCCTAATCCTTCTCAAGAGAGGCTGCTCAGTAGTGAGAACATTTTCCACCATATCACAATTCATTTCCCAATGTGAACTCCTTTCTTTTTCCTCACAGGAAAAAATTGCAATAGTTTATTGATCTGAGAGATTGTAAAAGGGGTTAGTTATGGCTACTGCTGTGATTCTTTAGCCTACCTGAGATCAGTTTTTAATGTCTGTGCAGTTCTTATTCATAATTATTATTATTATTCATAAGAAATTGATAAATAGTTCACAAACCATTCTTGAAACCAAGCAAGCATGCACAGCAAAATAATTTAAAAGAAAGCTATAATTCCTGTCAAAATCAACTTTACTTGTGTTTCGATGGATAGAGAGAGAGAGAGAGAGAGATAGACAGACTATTCCACAATGAATAGTGGACTGTGTTATGGCTGTCCTTAATTTTAGGCAGTGCTGGGGAATGTGTAACCCTCAATATATTGGACTGCAGTTCCCATCAGATGTAGCCAGCATAGCTGATGGCAAGAGATTATGCGAGTTGTGGTCCAATAACATTTGGGAGGCTACATATCCCTTGTTCCTGCTTTAATGTAAATCTAATGAGCAATCCATATCATCTGGGTTAGTGGATCCAAATATTAACACTGCTCTTTTTTAACACTGCTTATAATTTTATGAGATCAGTTGCAAGTTAGTATCACAGCCATTGATTAAGTCAATCAAGACTAATGTTCTTTTGGTTACTGGGGGTAAACTGGTTGCCTCAAATGCAAGATTTCTTTTTAAAAAAAACAAAAACAAAACTCAAATCCAGTCATTCAGCTAAGCAGAGATTGTATATTAACACTGTTATACCATACATCTCTACCAGTATTTTTCCACTAGGCTCCCCTATCCCCTCTGTCACAAATCTGGGCATGATGCAGCTGAAGCTTTGCAGCTGTGGAGGAGGAGGAGGAAGAGGAGGTGGAGGAGGAGGAGAGGAGGAAGAAGAAGAACTATCATCCACACAGATCTGCATCACAGTTACAGAGGTCAATGAGGGTGACAGCTCATCTTTTTCCCAACTGCAAAACTGTAGCCAGGTCATGCATTTCATCAGAGTGAGATGGGCTCTTAACACCATGATTACCATAATCCTTAACTATATTCATTAAGCCCCTTTAAACTCAATGGGTCTTGTTTCTGAGATAAACATGCTTGTGATATCTTTTAATATCTGAAGGGATGTCATGTAGGAGCAGAAGAAAGCTTGCTTTTTGCTGCTCCAGAGACTAGGACACAAACCAATGGGCTCAAATTGTAAGAAAAGAGATTCCACCTAAATATTAGGAAGAACATCCTGATGATGAGAAAAAATTTCCTCAGATTATGAGTGACTCTCCTCCACTGGAGGTCTTTAAGCAGAGTTTCAATGACAATTTCTGACAAGTGTGTTACCCATGCATTCTGGCATGATGGAGCTGAGCCTTGAGAACCTTTCCAATCCTATGACTCTATGATTTCACAGCACATTTTACCTTTCAAACTTTTTAACTTTTATGCATATATACCTAAAGAAGATACTTAGTCCTTAATCATGAAATAATTATTCTCAGTTAAGCCCACTGTTACTTTATTCTACAAAATTGAATATCAGCCATTTAGAAGTATGGATCTTTCCAAGTATTGATGGCTGTCATATTATTGAATGGCACAGGAATCCTCAGTCTATTGCTCTGGGGAGTGCACATTTTCTCAGATCTAAATTCAGCAATGTTAGGCTTTTGGCTACATATTAATGTTCTATCTTCACACAGCATGTTCTATGTTTAAGCAAAACATTTTAGGCAATAATGTTATCTGGCCTCTTAAGCTCATATAGCATTAAGCACTGCATAAGAATGCCAAATTGGCAACCAAGATGGGTAAATTTAGTCATGGAAATCAGTTCTGTGGGAGTCTGTGAATTTGTATTAAATGTCAGTGTGAATGTTTTACGCCATAATACAACCCCTTCTCCCCTCCCCTATACAACACATCTAAAAGTGCAGAAGAGGTCAGAGTACTCAGGAACTCTTTTCTGCTATACAGGGAGCCAAGAGATCTTTTTTGGAACGCTAGAGAAGAGGGAAGCCATAACTGGTACACTAACTGGCGCAAATGTGGCATCATCTAACTAGATTTGTCATAGCAACCATACAAACCTTCCTTATTTGGCATCACTAACTGGATAATATGGCATTTGTAAAGAAGGAGGAGGAGGGGGGGCACTCTTTTTTAAAGAACTCTGATTCTTTTCCAAACGAAACCTCGTAGAAAGTATTAAGGTTTCCCAACTTTTACAAAAGAGATAGTTGAGTCCAACTGGATAATTTATACAGCCCAGTGTAAGTAATACATGAGGATAACACTGGAGAAGCTGCAGTTGAACAATTTCTTTCCTTTACCCTAAAGGCAAACATTAAGATTGTAGCTTCCTGCTCAGTATTGGATGTTGACAGCTTGTACTTCTGCCTTCTAAGATTTATTTTGTCATCAGGCAATGTGTTCTTTCATCCTTCAGACAGCCTCAGCAACTTTTTTGTACCAACAATAAGGATGGGCAAATCTGTCAGTTTCACTCCCCCCCCCACATTTAAACTCATAAATCCTTTCCATGTTCTTTATGAAGAAATTGGCAGGTGATATATGAATTTTCAGTCATCTGTGCTGGCCAAATGTAATAAATATTTCTATTCTCAATGTGATCATGTTGCAACTTCCTATTAAAGTTGAACACCTAGTCAGAAATAATGATGGCAATCCTGTTTCAGCACTAGATTTTAAAGAAATAAGCATCCAAAGCCATCTGAAATGAATTAATCAGTTTTATGACTACCCAAATTCATTTTTTTTAAAAAAAAATCTGGGATTTGTAGCTTAGTAAGGTACTTGGAATTCTCTGCTATAGAACATTAGTGCTGTAGTTAAAAGCGACTATGCTAGAGCTTTCTAGTGGAGGATTCTTACTACTGCACTAAATGACACAACCTGGAATTCCATTGGATGGAATCACAGCAGTTTGCATTGATTTAACTTTGATATAGATCTAGCCAAATTATCTTGGTATTCTGCCTGGGTATCTTGGTATCCTATGTTGGTATCCTATATAATATCATGCTGCCCCAAAATTTGATCATTAGTGATTCTCTCAAGAAAGCAATTATCCTCTTTAATCTCTGGCACATATTACTGTTGCTGTGTATTAGAAATAAGGAGAGCTAGGAAATAGAGTTTTGCAAGTGAGAGTAACATTGGCAGAAGCACTGTTTCAGAACTCTTTGAAATTGGCATGTAGATATAGTAATGATCCATGCACCAAAGAGAAGAGAAGAAATTGTACATTTGCCGCTGCTATTCATTCCCCCCCCTCCCTTCCCTAACTGTTGAGTAGATGTGAAGATGAGAGGATGTTGGATGCTCATGAGTGTTTTTTGTGCACTGAATGCTTACATCTTTCCAGTGGCATTGTCCAGAACCTGGTGGGTCCTCAACAGACCCTTCCTTTTCAAAAGGGCTAAGATACTTTCCATTGTTAGAGAGTTGTTTTATTTATTTATTTATTTTGAAGCCATTTCAGTGCTTAAGGCAACTTCTTTTTTTGATACCTAAGATATTTAATACAATATCTTCCACTAATTCATCTTGGTTCCTAGTGATCTCTGCTGAAAGAGGAAGTAAAATGTGGAAAACAAGCTTGACTGAGAATGACTGAGGTAAGGACCTTGGAGAGCATCAGGGTTCTAGAAAGTTTCCATGAGTAAGTTTTCAAAGACCATGGACTGCTCATCATGAGAAGGTCTTTTTCCTCCTCGCTTGCAGGTTCATGGTCCAGTGCTATAGCATAGGCAAAGATAATGAAAAGAGTAATGTATCACAAAATGTGATTTAGAGATGCATCCTATTTAACTGACAATATACTCCTTTTTTAAAAATCATTGAATCCAGTTCTAGTATGATCTGTAACTCTTCAGACCATGGCTTAGAAATAATATATTACTAGTAATGATAGTGTCAGGCATTCCATACTACAGTTATGGATTTGTAACCTAGAGATATGGATCCATAACTGGTCCATATTCAGTAAGACTACAAAGTTATGATCATGGCACTATTGCCACAATTGTATATGCTCCCACAGCTCACGTTAACAGCCAGCAGTCAGATCAAGTAAACAAGATCGTTTGCTCTGCTCATTGGAATGCAAGGAGGATAAGATTTTCAGCCCCCCTTTCGTCAGCAAGCAAAAATGCAACAAGGAATTGAGATGGGGTCCTGCTTCTGATTATCATAGCCTTGCTTGCTGGTGGGAGAGGCCTGGAAACGTCATCCTCCTTGAACCTTAATCAAAAGCTCAGCAGACTCTTTCACTCAGTCCAGCCGCTGGCTCTCAGATGAGTTTGGTGGGGTCATGGCAGAAGATGCTAGAATGCAGAATACTGTGATTGCCTTTACCATGTTATTTTGAGGACAAAAAGGTTATAAATGACATTAGTCTTAAAAAGTAGCATGATGACTAGTAATATCATTATGACAAATAAAGATTACTTGTTAGTCATACCGTTACTGTGCTGTACACCCCCACTCCATAATATGGTTTATCATTTAATTGGCATAAAATATAAATTATTCACTGCTATGACTGCAATGCCATGCTGGCGAGAGATGACTGGCTGAACCCATGTGATGCAAAAGTAGGTTAGATGGGCTACTAGGGCATGGCCAGGTCATAGTCAGGGAAACTCTGATGATAATGAACTTGCAAATGTCATTGAATGACTTGACCTTTAAAAAGAATGGTATTGCCTCCATAGATCAACTGATTGTCTTCAGCCCTCTTCCTTTGTTCACTGAAACTCCCCTTTCATCCCACCCTTAGAGAGCTATCACGATTCCAATCAGTCCTTTGTCACCTAGTGCTAAGGTCATTAGCTCATTCCCAACCCCTTTGTCTACTCTGCCAGATAGCCACTAACTCGTTCAGGACAGAAAAGGAGTATATAAACTCTGGCCTCAAGTCAAACAACCTGTAGTAGTACCATGACATCCCATTACTCTATCACCCAAATTCCTGTCCATATTACTACCCTCAGACTTTTAGCCTGAGTCACATCACTTTGTCTCTTCTCTCCGGATAGGTAAATATCCCCATTTCAACACAAGCACTATTCTATCTAACCTTTCCTCCCTTTTGTTTGGTTAACCTTACATGGATGTGAGACTGATTGAGTAATTGCATGTAATTGTGAATTTTCCCTAAATAAAATTCTTTTGCTTCAATTCCCAAGTGGTGTCTCCCATTTAGTACTGGTATACATAAATGTAAAAGATCCCGTAAGGTTTTTGTATCTTTAAGTATATTTTAATAAATAAGTAAAACTAATATTAAAATTATTAGTAATGAGCAAATAATTAATCACATTTCTAGTAATGAACAGCATAAGATATAGTGTGTATACCATTACCTATGACTGCATATTTTGCAATGACTGCCTGAAATACATAGACTATTCATGACGCAAAAGTTAAAATTATTGAAGTCTAGGTAGTTTAACTGTGGTATCCAGTATGTTGGATGTATGTTTTTTTTTAAAAAAAAAAAACTTAAAAAACAAACAAACTAAATTAACCAGACTCTCTTAACATGACTCATTTAACAGTGATCAGACACAAGATATCTTGACATGAGCTAGACGTTGTATTCTGAAGTTCTCTGCATGTGGTGAACAAAAATCAGCTTATCCCATGAAGCGTGAAACCTGATTATTCTTATAACTGCAATAGGCATGAAATCTTTGTTTTAATAAGGATATGTTTATTCCATAGCATTCTAAACTCAGCTTGTTTGAGGTTAGCATAGACTGGTGTTTATCTTTCCAGAATTTAAAAGAATGAGAAATCTGTACCAAAGCAAGCAACTTATCTGACAGAAAACAATCTCCACTTCTGGTATACTTAAAGTCCTTTGTTCATTGTTGTCCAACTTAACTTGAAAAAGGGATTGTTGAAATCCCTGAATAAGTGTATTGCTCTTAAAGTGTAAATCTTTGCTTATTGCTCATTCCTGCATGCAAGAACAAATAATTTCAAACATTTTCTCCACCTAGGCAAGATTACAAAAGGAGTGGCATTTTTTGTTCATTTTTCAATGACTTTCCATATTTTGGAACTTTTGGCTGAAAATTTCTGAAGGTTTTTCCTAAGGAAAAATAATGTTGTTGTTGTTTTTAAAAAAAGATAAAAAACAATGATCTGAGATCTTACATCAGATATATGGTTATGATATCTTAGCTAAGCTCACCTTCTGATCTGCCCTCCAAAAACCACCTTAAAAACCAGTCAGCTATCCTGAGCAACAGAATTCTGAGGCATTGGCCAGTAGGGCCCTATAGGTAGTGAGTAATAGTGCTGTAAAGAGTTGCGATAGTACTTTATAGGAAACCCTGCTTCTGTTTTTCACACTGTTGGTCCCTGATGGAAAGGGACTGGTCACATCATACTTCAGTAGCACCCACTCTTCAGTGCCACAGAACTCCATTGATCAGGATGAATGACTGGCTTTTTATGTAGTTTTCAGGGACATTTATGATCATGGTAATGGTACCATGATCTTAAATGTGAATGGAAAATTGTTACACCATCATAAGTCTAACTTACAATTTTGTAACAGATTAAGAAGATGCTAGTTTTTTTTAGTTTTTTATATTATCTCTCTCTCTCTCTTATATATATATATATATCTATCTATTATTTATTTATTTATTTATTTATTTATTTATTTATTTCTTCTTCTTCTGCTGCTGCTGCTGCTGAAAATAGTGGAAGTTTCTTTCAAAAAATTTCTTGCAGAAGTTGGCAATGTTTTCAGTGGGGGATCTCAATGAGCTCCTTTCTCATTGGGAAAGGAAAACTTGATTAGTAAGAAATTGTTTGTTGACATGCTGCATATCTGTTGATTGATTTGTTCTCATTTATACCCAGTCCTTCCCCCATAATAATTCAGGGCAGCTAATAGTCTTTCAATAAAAACATAGTTAAAAGTCACAAATAATCTAAAATACTTAAAAGAGGCAATCTAAAAATGAAAAAGTTATACACCTAAAATTACAAATATCTGAAATTAAAAATTACAGATATGTACTATGAATAGCATAAAACCAATCACCAGAATCTTATTGGGGTGTTATGTGCTCCTAAGTGGATTTACTTATGTGGTAAATAAAATAGTGATGATATGCAACAGCATTTTCTGCACAGAAATTAATATTTCTGTTTTGAAATTTTTTTACACAGAAAAGTCTGTTTCTCATATAGAAAATGCTGATTTCCATGAAAAAGTGAGATTTTTTTTTCTTTACAGAATGAGTCTTGAATTGCAAATAGCCTTCCAAAACTGCATGGTTTTCAGAGACTTTCCCACAGCAGGAAGAAAATTGCTGAAATTACTCATTGCCACCTTCAAGAAGAAACTTAACGATGAATAACATGACTAGAATAAATGTTCACCTTTAGTTGAAGTATTTTTTTCTTTAAAAATGTTAATGTCAAATATGTCAGATTATTCAAAATCCAAAAAAAAAGTCCAAAGTCCAATAGGATTCTAACTGTTTGATAAGTTCCTTCTACACACACCCAAAATGTCTTTTGCCACTGAAATACATATCGTCATTAATTTCCTTATTTATACACTGAAGCTTTTACTAGACAGGATACAAAACATCTTAATGGAATCAGTAACCCTGTTGTTATTGGTAATGTTAGAATGCAGACCAAGAAACACAGCTAAACACTTGTCAGTAGAAGAAGATTAACACTATTCATTTATCTCTGGTTCATTGCTTACCCTTTCTGTGGGTTTGGTGTGTGATTCATATGGACATTTCTGTCAATTTCTGTTTCTATCAGTTTCTCATTTATCCCATTTTTAATTCGTCATTTTTTTTTATCACTTTGCAGTTTGAAGGAGAAAATTCCCATGAGAATTTGTGTGTATTTCCATGGACATTTCTCATTATACACAGAATATTTTACAATTTTCCCCAAAGTGATGCATTGTGTTATATTATTTTCAATAATGTTATCTATAATCAACATATTTTTGATAACATACACAGGTATAATATTGGGCTTCATCTGCATGTGTCCTTTCATGGTGACCCTTGCAGGAGGAACTATTTGTTCCTCCTCATCTTTTTCATGCGGCCTCCCAGACACAGTCACTGGTTGGGACAAGCAGAAGACAGCCAAAAAGTATCTGGTTCTGAAGGATGTCTTTGGTGTCATGTTTCTGGCTGATTTTTTTGATGCCATTTCCTGGCCAATAAATGACTGTGATGGACAGGAGCTGCAAGAAGTGAGTATTTCATGTCAGGAGTAGGAACAGGATGGAGTTCCAGGTCATGGACGTTTACGAAGTAACATAAAATTTCTGTCACAGTTCTATAGATTTTTATTCAGGAAGCTCTGTCAAAAAATATCACAGATACACAAATACCATTGAAGAGGTGTGTCTCAAGTGAAAATGAGGTTGATTTGTATTAAGATTGTACACGATTGTACACTCCCCCATTCCCATAAATAATGCAATTTCTGTCATTTCTGCACTCATGAACATGAAGGACAAATCTGAGTGATTCATCCCTTTAAGAAGGAATGTGCAAGGAGAAGAAACTATGCAGTATTTGTGTATGTATTATTTTCATGAATTTAAGGGATTGTGTGTATCTGTTCCTCTACATGGTCCTCATGATGGACATGAACATCTCTCAGATTCATTTCCATCAATTTTCTAAGAATCCTACCACTAGTCTTGCCCTGTCCAAGTTCCATTGGATGTTGTGAGAGTTCCCCCAAAGATATGTACTTTTGTATTTTCAAATTGAGTAAGGCGCATTTGTGTGAATTTTCCCAAAATATAATCATTTTTGCACACATTTGAAATTCAAAAAGGAGACATAAACAAAGAGGCTTTGACATTTGTGTGCTCCTTCCAATAACTTGAAACTAAAAGACACCTGCATGCTTTCATAACTCACTGACCACAAACTAAATACATTAAAATCCCAGTTAATGTGCATTTCTTTTGCATCCCTTGTCCCCCCCAGCATATAAAGGAGCCAAGTGACTAGGCTTCAGTTTCATACAGCGGTGGGAGGAAATGGATTTGGGATCAACAGGTTCCAATACAAATTACTGTAACGTACATAACAAAGTTATTGAAACCATACTTAGGCGTACTCACTCATCCCAAGAGATATACACGGTTTGAAATTAGATTACAGTTAAAAAGAGATAACACAGAATTTTGGATATAGGGTGTGATATATATGTTTTCATAAATAAACTAGAGTGTGATAAATGATGCCTCTGAGATCGAGGAGCAACCGATTGTGCCAAGAACTGAGCCAGTGAGTGAGCAAATCAACTTGCAAACTTCCCCCACACTGGAAGGTCAAGCAGAGACAGAGTTGCCCCAACCAGCTCATGACGGAGAGGGAACCAGCAGTGATTCAGAGGAGTTACAACCACCTGTGCCCATCAGCCCTCAATCACGAAGAAGGCTGAAATGGGCTGCTCAGAAAGATTCTGCATGGACTAGGTTGAAGAAACAATAACAAGCAGCACCTGTTCACAGAAGCTATTTACGTCTGCTGGCATGGCTGTTCTTTGCTTGCAGCAAATTACTAGCAAGCCCTCACAACTTTTGTGTCTCTTGCTCCCTGAAACCCTCTGGACGAATCTCTGCCTCCTGAACCGTAGGACTGGACCTTGACCTGGCTTGGCTTGCATTTTCCTTGTGTTTGGTGTAGTTAGACTCTCCCTGCAAGTATTCCCAACTTCCCTCTTCCCTTCCCGACTGAGGCTCTGCAGGGAGAGAATCCTGACATTGAAGAATGTAAACAGAAAATCAGAATATAGCAAAAAAAAAAAAAAAAAAGTTTTCCCAACTCCTCCTTGTTCTCATTTTGATCAGGAAATGTTATATTTCTGGGGGGAAAGTACAGTCTATTCCCTTCTGTGTAAAAGAATTCACAATGGGGATATCATATATTATTTTGTTCTCTCACCAGAAGCAATCTGTTTATTAAAAACAGCAGCTGAATCAAAGTTCATAATATTTTGCTCCCTCTTGAAATGTTGCTAAGCAGCTGCTAAGGAGCTGGAAAAAAAAGATGTGGAACTATATGACAAAGTTGACATTTATCATTCTGATTATAAGAAAAAGGAAGGTGAAGAAGGAAGGTGTCTTATTAACTCAAACTAGCCAGAAGAAGAAGATGGTAAACAGAGAAACTGAGGAGAAGGGCTCAAGTTCATGCCCATAGTTCACTGGTGCAGTACATATTTCTCATGCAGAAGGTTCTTGTATCAAGTAATAGCAAGTACTAGAGACAGGAAAGACTTTTGTAGCTTCTCCATTAATGGATCCCAGAACCAGAAAACCAGAACACATACTTCTACTATAAGTAGACAATACTGGATGGAAAAACAGTGGACAGCATCCTGTTGGTGATTTATACAGGTGTAGCCTGGTGTTAAGCCTGGGTGTGGACTTTACAGACCTTGCAGAAAGAGGTATCCAGTACCTCTCTCCACAGTAACTCCATCCTGTGTGCATCAACAACAATGGGAATGCCAGTATATTTCAATTTTCCTGGACACTGATGAGCTTTGGGGGTATGCCTGGCTCACTCCAGCTGCTCTTGAACACTGAGGGGAGGAAAAAGCAGCCTTATACATAAACTGATCCTTCTTGTCTCTAGGCTCAACATCAGCTGGAATGATCTGAGGAAAATCTCGACAGTTTATCAGTGGTTGTGGAGATAGAACTGTGCCTGGCAGTCCATGACCTATTGTTTTGTGCTGGGAAACAGCTGGATGGAGGAATGAGTCTCCACTACCTCCTCTCTTTTCTCCACCTACTGAAAGTGTGTTGGTGGAGACTTCCAGCATGATGTAAATTCTTAGCTGATATATGATGACATCTAGGGGTAAGGAAGCTCCCTCTTTTATACCTAGAATCAAAGACTGGAAATAATGCATGACAAATAACTTTCCTCATAAGACACTTCGTCTTGTATAATGGCATTGCCAACAATACTTCCATATAAAATTCAATGTAGCAACTGGTAGAGCTTTGATAAGATGAACAATCTTTACTCATTTCAAAACACTGGCTGAAATCCTCTGTATGATGGTATGAGGGCATAGCTACAAATCCAATCCCCTAAAACCCACCTTAAAAATCAGGCAACCTTACCAAGTGAAAGAGTGCTACAGTGCTGATGAGCAGGATGCTGAAGGATGATGCACATAGCCCCTTTCACTAGCAAGCTGTGGTGCAATGAGCTGAAGCAACTCTTTCTTGCACCACGACTTATTGGCAGGAGAGGGATGGTCATGTCATCCTTCAGTGCCCTGCTCACAAGTGCCTCAGAAGTCCTTCACCTAGATGACTGTCTTGTAGGGTACATCTTTGGAGCATTTGTGGTTGTGGCAATGGTGCCACAATTGTGAATGTGAATACAAAACAGCTACAGGGTCATAAATTTAGCTTATGACATGGTAACTGCCTAACAGAATGCCAGTCACTCATTTGAGAGGTGTCACTTTGATAGATTTTAGCCCTTTTCTTTCTAGTTTTAGAAGCTGTTTACAACAGTGCTTTTCAAAGTTTCCAATGCAGGGTATTGGCATTTTTTTTCCTGGTGTGTCAGGGACTGGCTCCATATATGTGCCCATTGGTGGCAATTGTTTCTTTTTCAGAAACTCACCATAAACAAATTGCTCATGGAACAGTACTAGTTGGCTCATGGAACAGTACTAGTTCATCGACTACCACTTTAGTAGCACTAACTCAAAGATTTTTTCAGTAACAAAAAAGTCATGTGTTACCAGATCCCACCTGGTCTTAGAAGCTAAGCAGGGACAATTCTGGTTAGTACTTGGGTAGGAAACCACCAACAAATAAGAGTGTTTTAGGTTATATGTCAGAGGATGGAACTGGGAAAACCAACTCTGAGTATTCCTTGTCTAAGAAGACTCTATTATGGAGTTCACCATAAATTGACAGGCCATTTGAAGGCACATATATACACAGTGTGTTACCAAGGCAACACTTTATAAGTAATAAATAATGAGTTAGCTTTAGTAGTATCCATGTACTACTTTTAAAAATGACTAGTGGCTAAGATTCCAAGCTCTGGTCAGAATTCTCTGAAAGAACATATTGCTACATTTGCAGTGACTCCATGTAGGAAGCCAAAAACAGGATGGGGAAAAAGGGAATCTTGAAAGGGCAGCTTTATAGTCCCTTAGAGCTTACTTCATTGATAACAATTTCTAGAGGCTAGAGGCAGTAGAGATTCATAGTACTGATGAGATTTTACCAGAGAGATGAAAGATGTTTCCCTCAAGCTCTGGAGAGAAGAGACCAGTAAAATGAAATACAGGAAAGCACCTACAAATATGAGTGTGCCAGCACAGTTGCTCCCACACCAAAAGACAGAAAGAGAGAGAGAGAGAAGAAGAAGAAGAAAGCCCCCAAAACTAATTATCTAACATATGTGTGCCCTAAAGATAATTCACAACAAAGAGTAGAGACTACAAGAATCAATTTCAGAGAGAGAAATGTGCATGTTACAGGAACACATAATATGTAGATGTTATTTATCCAACTGATTTTCTGATGTTTGACCATCTCTGTTGGAATCTGTTTTCTGTTTATGGTACATTGGAGGTTGTGATTATATAGAACAGTGTGGAGTTATCTGGCGCTTAAAGAAGGGCTTTGTTTTGTTACGCATAGCACCTGCATTTGAATTTCATGCTACAATAAGCCAAAAATTCAGAAAACTGACGGAAAAGAAAGAAAGAAAAAGAAAGAAAGAAAGAAAGAAAGAAAGAAAGAAAGAAAGAAAGAAAGAAAGAAAGAAAGAAAGTCAGTCAGTCAGTCATAGAGTCCAGGGAATCAGAAATTATTTCTTTTTCAATGGAGCTAAATATTTGTCTCAAGAAAAAAAAGCTGTACAATAGTTGCAGAATTCCTCTATTGTATTTGCAACTGGGACAGTCTGAAAAGCATCCATTATGGATGAAAACTATTTGTGTTCATATGAAGAGATTTTCCCATTTCTACCAGTTGTCTTTGATAAGCAGCTCCTTTTGTCTATGAAAGTACAAATCTGTCTATATCTGGCCAATGCCAGCTTTGGAAGTATTCAGTCAGAGATCTGTTCAGTCTAATGACAACATCAGCTTATGCTTGTTTCTTTTTAAACAAAAACTGCTTGAAAATTCACATTTTTTATTTCCCCCCCAAAAATTATTACATCAGAAAACAACACAATCCAAACATACAAAGCAACAAAACAACAACAAAAAATATACCCATACAAGCATTAACAGACATTTTACAGGTAACTAAAACAAATACTAACAAAACATAACTAAAGTCGGTTCCCGCACTTGTTGCAAACAGTTCATATTACTTAAACTTTACACCTATTAAGTCATATATTTTACCCCGTAATAATAATTATTGCTTATGATTGTCATTTTAATTACTTACTTACTTAATTTCTCAAGTTCATAATGAATTATTATTCTATATTATAGTAAAAATCAATTATCTAAAAGTAATAATCATCTATATAAAAACAACATGAAAAAAACAAACAGAATACATCTTCTAAATCTACTTTTACACCTCTCATTCGGTGATTAATTAGATTTAATTAATTATCAAAGCTATTGTCATCAGATCACTTTCATTCTTTTCTTAAGAAAGAACATTCACATTTATTTTTTGTACTTGGCTTTCCATAAAATACATATTCATTTATTAGATCTTTTTTTTCTAAAATGGCCCAGTTTGACTTCCATTGAGATTTTTTTTTAATTTTTTTTTTAATTTTTAATTTTTTTTTTGAGGTAGTGAAAATACATCTAGCTTTGTCAACATTCTATCACCTGTTAGTCTCTGGGTGGCATTTGAAGACCACTTTGGATGTTGAGCCCTAGAGCTGGGATTCAAGAACCACACCTAGCTCCACCCAGCTGATGAACTTAAGTAGACTGAGTCACAAGTTAACTCAGTGTTACACCCTAGCCATCTATGCTGGCTAATAAGAGAAAGCATGAACACAGAGCACACTGAGAATGAAGGACAATGGTAGCACACTGTTCATGCTGGCAATTCCTCATCTATCCAGCCAGTACAGAAATGAAGTTCTATTCTGATATGAAAGGGATGGTCTTAGAGCATCTCCTTCTCTGGCACCACAATTCACTTATGATGACTGGCATTATGATATTGAACATTTTCACTGATGACAGATTGCAGTTCTTATGTGTTGTAGTGAATTGATACAGCCCTCAGATGGAAACTTCCTCATCAGTTTCCCTATGTACTTGCTATAGTGATGTAAGATTTTGTTAAAAGCATTCTTCTAAATATGCCACTTAATAGCTGATAAGGTAAAGCCTGTGCCACTGTGACAAGCCCTTACTTCTCCTAGATTGGTGTGGTAATTCCCAATCTGTAAAGTGCACAGCTCTGTCTCTCCCTCCTTCATAACATCACCTTTGTATAACAGGGTGAGGGTATTTATAATCATTCTATAACCACGTAATAATTTAAAACCACATGATAATTTTATGGTTGGATGTTTTCTGTGTTACTTATCACTGTACACAACTCAAGCTGAGTCAGTATTTAGAAAGATAAACTGTAACATTTATTAAGATAAAAATAAGAATAAAGTAGTGTGTTAGAGTTCATATGCAGTTCAATGTTGATACATTTCATGAGAGCATTTTTTAGAAAATATTAATAGTTAATTCTCTGCTCAGAATCAGTTCAGAATCAATTATATCTTCATACTTTCATGAAAGGCAAAGTTATCATACAAGAGCACTTTGGCTAAACTATCACCAAAGACGTAACCACCAATCTAAGCCACACTTGAATTCTAGGGCCTAATTACTGTTCTACATCTCACTGAGCTTCCACTGAGACGTAAACCTTTCAAAACAGCCACACTCAGTGGGTGACTGAGGGATTCTACTCCCTAAGTCTTTGCTATGGTCTCATTGAAGGAAAAAAAATACCTACAGGTACTTTGTTTTATACAACCTTTTCCACAAGCTCCGTCCACACACTACTGGTCTGGGTTTCTCTCCTGAGGTGTTATTCTGGTTGCTTAGTTTCAGTTGCACTGACACTCCAGATAACGACATCCCTAGAACTTCAGCACAGCCACCTCAGACATTCATACAGAGATTTTCCAATCTGTTCCCCTATATACTTCCAGTAATGAGGTGAGAATTATTGAATGTCTTCTTTCAAACATACCACTCAACAAATGATAAGGTAAGGACTGTACCACTTCACTGTGAGACATTTATAAGACATTTAATAGTTCAGTCACTCTTTAAAAGTTATTAAAATAGGATGGAAAACATGTGGCTCCCACTTGCTGTTGAACTATAGCTCCTATTGTCTACAGTCCCCAATGCCTTCAGGACACCAGCTGAAATAAAGCAAGCCCAGTCAGTAAACTAATCTACCAAGAGCCTCTCAACCCATCTTTCAGTGGAAATGATGTTTATTGTTTCATGGTCCACTGTTCTACCTGTGTCATTACAAGCATTCCATTCATTACTGACACCAGTTGTAAAAAATGAACACAGTAATGCAAGCTACACTGTAGGTAATATAGAATACTGAAGAAATAATGGTGGTTTAGCCAATATTCTTGTCATGCAACATAAATATACAAGAATAAATGCCAATTAAAATCAACTATATGAACCTTATTCAAGGTTTCATGTACTTCAACAGATGCAGCCTTTCAAAACTGGAAAGTGAAAACAAGCTTCATAGTATTATATGATTGAAGGAATTAATGTGTTTATTAAACAAAGAGCTGGTCAAACAGAAGGAAATAAATGATCTCTGTAAGACAAAGCATGTACAGTATCATAGCATTAGAAAAATTCTATTGCATCAGAAATCGCTTTGAAGTCAGTTGGAATGAGAAGGATAAAAAGGAATGCAGATGATGATGATGATGATGTTGATGATTTGGCATGGCATGTTTTCCGGGAGGACTAAGAAATCTCCTGAACAGCTGCTGCCAGTTAGCATGGGCAATACAGAGTTAATATGGACTGGTGTCTGACCTGATGCAAATTTCCAGTATCTGACCAGATTGGCAACAGAATTCCATGGCCATAGTCAAGGTAATTAATGTTGGTCTGGGACTTGGGAGATCCAGGTTCAACAGAGCCATGAAACTCAGTAGAAGACCTTGGGCCAGTCACTTTCTCTCAGCCTGACCATTGAGGATAATGTAGGGAAGCAGGGAATCAAGCACTCTTCCTTGAGCTCATTGGAGAAAGATGGAATAGAAATATAAGTAATGAATAAAGTTATTATGTCTTCTCCCCAGTTCAGGACTCAAGGAGATTTCAACAGTTAAAACAAACATAGCTAAAGATGCACAAAAAAGTGAAAAAAATGTAATTGAACTACCTAAAAATTAAAACCTGTTAAAAGCATAAACCTTTAAAATGAAAACAGCTAAATAGAAAATGCAGTACATAGTGCAAGGCTCTTACCTTTGAGCAATTAGTCTTCCAAGGCCTTCCAAAACAAAAAAGATTATACCAGCCTATGGAAAGAGAGTAAGAAGGGGTGTGAGTCCTGCCAGGCTCAGCATAGGCTAAATCCCTCTTCCCTGATCTTATTTTCAACTGTTCTGTAGCATCTGTCTTGTCTGGATGAAGGTTCCATTTTTTTCACCTCCTTCTAATCCATTACTGATTGTCAGGCACCAATTTAGGACCAAACTAGCTTACTGGAATCATGGTAGAAAGATGTAATAGAGTTATGTGTCATTTGCATACTGATGAAACTGAGCCCAAACACCTGGATGACTTTTCCCAGTGGTTTCATGTATATGTTAAATAGCATAAGGGACAGAACTGAGACTTCAGTAGGGATATAATTCTTCACTAAGTTTCTTCTTGAAGGTTGGAATGAGTAATTTCAGCTATTTTCTTCCTGATGTGACAAAATCTTCAAAAACTACAGTTTTTGAATGCTGTTTGCAATTCAGGACTTGTCTGTGCAAAATCTCATGCAATTGTCTTGTGCAGAAACCAGCATTTCTTGTCCAGAAAATGCTGTTTTCTGCACAAAACAAGCATGTGTACATTTTTTTGCAGAATAAGTCCCAAACTGCAAATATTCTTGTCAGTCCAGGTTTATTCTTGTCAAGGGTTCTCAACACTCAATCCCCCTATGTTTTTCAATAATGTTTCAAGTATTTTTTTTAAAAAAATATTATTTCCATCCCTAATCTTCAGGCATCCCACAGGCCAATGGCCAAGGAGTTGAACAGGTTTTCCTCCACCATATTGTTGGTTCACCTTTCCAGTAAGGAACAAAGCTATTGCAAAACAGGACTCTCAAGTCCCATCCTAGCAAGGTGGTCCAGAAAGATATCATGGATGATTATATTGAAAACCACTGAGAAGTCCAGTCAAACCAACAGAGACACACTCCCCCATCCAGTTCCTGGGACAGATCTTCCATGAAGGTGACCAAAGTGTCTCTGTCCCATAACCAGGACTGAAAACTGACATGGATCTCGATAATCTGTCTCATCCAGAAACTCTATGGGCTGGAAGACCAAAACATGGTCCCAGTACCTTGCCCGAGAATGGAATCTTGGGAACGGGTGATAATTGTCCAATATAGTGGGATCCAGAAAAGTTTTTTCCAACAACAAGAAGACATGTGGGAACTATGCGGTATTAATCTCTTCCTCCACCCATAAATCCAGGCCCACTCTGACTTTTTTAATAAGACAGGAATGGGCAAGAATCTAACACTCACATGTAGTGGCTCTTTCCTTCCAAGAATTCTATCCATATTGTTGGGTTGTACAAACTGAAATGCATCCATTATCACTGTACAAGCAGGAACAAAAGTTACATCCACTGGATCTGTATTAATTGTAGCATCCAAATGAGAGCAGATCAGAGTAATTATGTCTGCACAGTGTCATCCAAATTATCCACAACAGGTCATTAAGTTAAAACAAACAAGCATCATCTGTGTCCCTATCCTTTTCATCCAAGGATGGGCAACTGCATCGGAAGCTGGAAGTAAACCTTCCCAGAAAGTCCCATGGGTTGCAGTTGCTATCATCATCATCATCATCATCATCTGAGGAAATTAGAAGTATCTCGTAACATCAGGGAGTTCTGGATATTGTGTGAGCAGGACAAGGGTATTTTTGTATGTTTTCATACATATGGGGAATTTTCCATGTGGACTGTTAGGTAAAAATTGTCCTCAAATCATGCCAATCTTTTTCTTAAAAGTAGAGGCTTGGGGTTTTGAGAAAGAGTAGAGACTTCATGTGGTGCAAATTTAAGGTCTCAGGCTACATGAGAACCATAGGCTGTATCTTGCCCCCCCCTCCATTTTAACTGGAGATCAGTGAGGTTGAATTTGGGACTTTTTTCATGCCATTCATGTACTGTGTCAGTTGTGCAGAAGAATGGGGTCCTTCTTCCTTGTTACCCAATGACCTTCCAAGGAAATCCTATTAGGAATCATCTGATCTGCCAACAGGTGAGATCATAAAGTTCACACAAAGTAAACCTAAAAGTCAGTGTTGGAACAATAGTACAACATGACTGAAAACTAGCATAAACTATTGTAAACATATGTGGGGGGGGGGTTGGAAGTTTCTATACACTTCCAGTTTCTAAAATCCTAGCATGGTAGTCAGCAGGTCCTCAGAGTCAAATTAGACATGAAAGCGCGCAGTGCCTATTTCAAAAGAGCCAAATATCAGATATCAAGGACAAAGAGAAAGAAAAGAGTTACTCTCCCTTTCTGTAAAGGTTTTCTATTATGTAAGATTTTACAATGCAGACAAACTAGATGGACAGGTAAGTGTTGTTTACAGATTGTGTTACAAATTCTAAATGGCAATGGGTAAATGAGCTATCTACTTATTTGACATTGCTAAGGTTAAACTAAATGCCATTTGCAGAAACATTGTAAACAATAGTGTCTTTTATGTTTTACTGTTGATCTTTAGCTTAATGTGGCTGTCTTGGAGAAAAGAAATGCTTTTTATCCTGCCTGGTAGGCTGCAGGCACACAGGTGGGTGTGTTAAAACTTTATGCTGTTCCAGTCATCCCAATGTATTGTGACTAGTGGCAGCTGGAAGCTCCTTTGTCAGTGGTGCTTCAGGTTTTAATCTGAACTTTAAAGCAGTTATACAAGATTCTGAATCTGTTTTGAGGATAGACTTCAACACCATGTATATCTCCTTTGAATTTCAGGCTGAACGCCAGAACAGATTTACTGCTCTGGTGGCATGGAAGCCACCAACTGCCACCAATTATGACTTCCTACACAATGCCCTCCAAATAATCTGGATGACAATTCCCAGCTGTCCTGTTCATTGTTCACGTTGGCTGCGGCTGATGGGAACTGAATAAAAAAAAAAATTCAAAAAAGGGACTAGAGCCAGGAAGGATGGTCTTCAACCCAAAATTAATGCCACACCACCTGCGTTATATCCACTGGATGTAACATCTTAAATCCTTACTGAAGACCTGACCACTACTTTATATTCTGAGAAGATCCTCTAGAATGACTGATAATTTATGCCCTGTATGAAATGTCATTGCTTTTTTATGTTTAGTGTGCTTACAATTTTGTTTAAAAATATAATTTGCTCTTTCATAAGTTGTCATACCTATAAAATCATTTCCTTGGGAAGTCCTGAAAACATGACACTGACAGATTAGATTTTGCTTCCCCACCACCAGTTTTTCTTGCTCTCCCTCTTCTCCCACTTTCTTTGGATTAATTTTTAATTCTTTTTTTTTAAAAAAATATAAGCAGCTAAAAAGAACTCATCACAAATATGTTTATAATTATTTTAAGGAGATGCTTTTCATGTTCATAATGATTACATTGCTCGAGTCATTTCTCAAGTACCTTCTTATCAAGAACAGACTTTTAATTAAATCACTCATTAAAAACAGCAGCAGTGCAAACACTTCATATCATCCTTTTTCACTTTGTAGCACCCAGAGTTACGAAACCAGATTTACCTCAGTCTGAAGCCATACTCAGAAGGCTACCTGTCCTCCAGGGAAAAAAAGAAAAAAATTGGCATATCATGTCTGCCAGAATCTGACCTGAACTTAGGTGGTGTGATCAGTTCCTACAAGAAGCACAGGAACTGAGCCAGCACAGAAATAAGAACAATCTAAGTAACTTCAGAGATCCAGAAGAACCGATATTGTGTGATGGTCCAGTGATTATTTGCTTTCTGGGTGCTATGGTCCTCACTGATTTTTGCTCCTGTTCTTCTGACTTCTTTAATCCTGCTATCTTGCTAGAGCAAGGTAAGCACTGTGGTTGATTCTATGCTCAACTTAGAAACCTGCTTTTAAGACCACAGTTCCCAGAATCTTCTAGCCAACATGGCCAGATTTGTAGGCTGTAGTCCAAAAAAAGTATATTTTTTTCATGCTTTGTTTTTCTTGTTATTGCTGTTTCTGTGTTTCATCAACATGAAGCAGTATTATTACATGTTGTCCCCCTATAGTCCTCTTAGGTTGCTCAGATATAGATTGAGATACACAACTGACACTTCTGAGGCCCTTTCAAACTACACATTTAGAGGCCTATAGTTCCACTTTAACTCTTATGGCAATATCCTATGGAATATCAGGGCCTGTAGCTTGGTGAGGCAGTAGAATTCCTTAGTAGAGAATTCTGAATACCTCTCGCAGAGCTATAAACCGGCTATAAACCTGAGGAGTTCAGAATCCATATGCAACACTTGGAAGAAGAATACTTAGGCCAGTCATAGTGACCCAGGTAGAAGGTAGTGTTCTTGTGTGTATTCTGTTGGTTTCTTAGTGGCAAATAACTTCACCTGCCAAATTTCTGTATCTTGAAGGTTTGTTTCAGCAAATTTACTTAGGAGGGAGAACAAACTCGATTCAGCTCAAGTCCAGGATGTAATCCTGTAGTTAGGAAGGCTATAGTGGCCATAGGAGGGACAGGAACCATACAATCCAGTGAACAAACATGATTAGCAAGTCACTCTATAGAAAACACAGAAGTAAATAGAACTACTCCATAATGCTGTCATAGCAAATGCATCCTAATTGAAAATATGAAAACCTAAAACTTTTTAAAAACCACTCACCACAGGTGCATTGCATTGTGAAAGCATCACTTATCTCTCTGCATGACCTCATCAGTCTTTAAAGATATATTTCATTGCAGAACTCTTGTAGACCTGGGGTCATAACACAAAATGACAGGC
This sequence comes from Ctenosaura bakeri, assembly GCA_948474755.1. NCBI lineage: Eukaryota > Metazoa > Chordata > Lepidosauria > Squamata > Iguanidae > Ctenosaura > Ctenosaura bakeri. The sequence goes on along the minus strand of CAOLHI010003254.1, from coordinate 87,921 downwards.
TTTGAATACTTGCAAAGTCATTTGATGATGGGTTCTTCAATTGCTGCTACAGGGAAGCTGACAAGAGTCTGGCTTTAGAGAGAAAATACTCCTTCTTTGAAGGCAAATTGAAAAATACTTCATAAAAATGAAACAGAACTCACCTATGCCTCATGATTGCTAACTTGAGACACTGGTACAATCCTGTAGCTTGTAAGCAATAATTCTGTCTAAATAGGCTTTGGCTTCAGAGAATAACATTCAAACTATTTGTTTCTTGACACAAATTTAGCCTAGTTTTGATTATGGTCAGAATCAGAGAGAAAATCAGATTTTTATTATTCACAACTAAAGAAAGTTGAGCAGGGGTTTTGTGGCCTGGACCTACAATTAATCATACTAAGAAAGGAGTCACTGAAATAAAATAGGGCAAATCTGTTATGCCTAAATTAGCACTGACATGCATGAATCTTCCCTAAGCAAGAATAACACAGGACTCAACACTATAGATGATTCTGGCAGAAAAGAAACAATGACAGAAACTAGCCAGTGTGCACTGTACAGCACCAATAATGCTGTACAAGGTTTTATACTCTTGACTTCTTTTTTCTGTGAAAAACAGGGAAATTGGAAACACATTTCCTCATGCAGGTGCTGTCCAAAAAAATTAGTAAAAGATAAACTCAAAGAAAAGGCTGTTACAAAGGAAATGGCAATTCTTTATAAGAGAACCGCCAGGGTCACTTTGACACTGCACAGCCATAGTACTATGATTCCACTTTATGGAATCCTGAGATTTGCATTCCATGTGTGGGGCAGAGACATTTAGAATTCTCATCCAGAGAGTTCTAGTGCCTATCAAAAAACAAACACCAGGGGCCTTTCCGCACTACCCTGTTATACTGCTATTATTCCTCTTTTAACCTCCTATGGAATCCTGGGCTTTGCAGTTTAGGAGGGGCCTTGAGAAATCTCAGCCAGAGAGCTCTTTGGTCTCAGTAAACTACAAAGCCCAGAATTCCATAGGAGGTTGAAAGTGGAATAATAGCACTATAACAGGGTAGTGCGGAAAGGCCCCAGGATTCTATAGGGTGCAACCATGGCTGTAAAAATGCAATCATAGTGCCTTAACTGTGTAGTGCGCAAGGGCCTCAGAGCTGTCATAGCAAAACCCAGGGTTCCATAGGAAGGAGCTGTGGTAGTTAAAATATAGCAAGTTAATATAATCAGGTAGTGTGAATACACCCAAAGATAGAATCATAGAATCATAGAAATGTACAGTTGGAAGAGACCACACAGGCCATCCAGTCCAACCCCCTGCCATGCAGGAACACCCTCAAAGCACTCCCGACAGATGGCCATCAAGCCTCTGCTTAAAAACCTCCAAGGAAGGAGACTCCACTACGCTCCTAGGCAGCAGATTCCATTGCCGGACAGCCCTGACTGTCAGGAAGTTCTTCCTGAGGTTCAGGTGGAATCTCCTTTCCTGCAGCTTGAATCCATTGCTCCTTGTCCTCGTCTCCGGAGCAGCAGAAAACAAGCCCCCTCCTTCCTCTACGTGGCATCCCTTCAAATATTTAAACATGGCTATCATGTCCCCTCTTAACCTACTCTTCTGCAGACTAAACATACCCAGCTCTCTAAGTCTATCCTCATAGGGCATGTCTTCCAGGCCTCTCACCATTTTGGTCGCCCTCCTCTGGACTTGCTCCAGCTTGTCAATATCCTTCTTGAATTGGGGTGCCCAGAACTGGACACAGTATTCAAGATGGGGTCTAACCAAAGCAGAGTAGAGTGGTACCAGTACCTCCCTCGATCTAGACACCATACTCCTATTGATGCAGCCGAGAATTGCATTGGCTTTCTTGGCTGCCGCATCACACTGCTGACTCATGTTCAGCTTGTGGTCTATGAAGACTCCTAGATCCCTTTCACACGTACTGCTATCCAGCCACGTGTCCCCCATCCTATATTTCTGTATTCCATTTTTTTAACCTAAGTGTAGGACCTTACATTTCTCTCTGTTGAATTTCATTTTGTTCACCCTGGCCCAGCTCTCCAATCTATCCAGGTCATTTTGAATTTTGATCCTGTCCTCTGGCGTATTAGCAACCCCTCCCAATTTGGTGTCATCTGCAAATTTGATGAGCATGCCCTCTATTCCTTCATCCAAGTCATTGATAAAAATATTGAACAGCACTGGGCCTAGGACAGAAACCTGTGGCACCCCACTAGTCACTTCTCTCCAGGATGAAAAGCAGCCATTCGTGATCACCCTTTGGGTTCGGTCGGTCAACCAATTACAAATCCAAATAACAGTAGCACTGTCCAGCCCACATTTTACTAGCTTCTTTGCAAGAATGTCATGGAGAACTTTGTCAAAGGCCTTACTGAAATCAAGGTATGCTACATCCACTGCATTCCCTTCATCTATCAAGCTAGTAACTCTATCATAAAAAGAGATAAGATTAGTCTGGCATGACTTATTTTTGAGAAATCCATGTTGACTTCTCGTGATTACCGTGTTGCTCTCTAAATGATTAGAAACTGACTGCTTAATGATCTGCTCCAGGATCTTTCCGGGTACTGATGTCAGGCTGACTGGGCGATAATTATTTGGGTCCTCTTTTTTCCCTTCTTGAAGATGGGGATAACATTTGCTCTCTTCCAGTCTGCTGGAACTTCTCCTGTCCTCCAAGATTTCTCAAAAATTATAGCAAGCGGTTCCGAAATGACCTCTGCCAGCTCTTTTAATATCCTAGGATGCAATTCATCTGGCCCTGGAGACTTGAATTCATCCAGTGTGGCCAGGTATTCCTGTACCACCTCTCTACTTATTATGTGCCTCATTTCCTCTGCTTCCTCACCTGCTCCCCAACCGCCAGGTTGAGTGCTTGTATCCTTCTGGGAAAAAACGGAGGCAAAGAAGGTGTTAAGTAGCTCTGCCTTTTCTCTCCCCCCTGTGAATAGTTCGCCATCTTCTCTGCGCAGCGACCCTACTGTCTCCTTCTTTTTCCTTTTGCTGCGGACATATTTTAAAAAAACCTTTTTATTGTTTTTAATATCTCTGGCCAGCCTAAGTTCATTCTGTGCTTTAGCCTTTCTGACTTCCTCCCTACATCTCCTAGCTACTTGCTTAAATTCTTCTTTGGTAGTTTCCCCCTTCTTCCATTTCCTATACATGTTTCTCTTGACTCTTAGCTCAGCTGAGAGCTCTTTAGTCAACCATTCTGGTTTCTTCAGATGCCTTCCATTTTTCCTCCTTATTGGCACAGTTTTAGACTGTGCCTTCAGTATCTCCTTTTTAAGGAACTCCCATGCCTCCTGAACTCCTTTCCCTTTCACTATTCCTGACCACGGAATTCCAGCCATCAGCTCCCTAAGTTTACAGAAGTCCGCTTTTTTAAAATCTAAGATGAGTGTCTGGCTACACTTATCTTCTCCTTCCCACTGAATGCTAAATTCCAACAGGGCATGGTCACTCCCCCCTAAAGATCCAACCACTTCCACCTCATCAACAAGGTCATCCCTGTTGGTCAAGACCAGATCTAGAATATTTGATCCCCTTGTGGCCTCTTCCACCTTCTGGACCATGAAGTTGTCTGCAAGACAAGCAAGGAACTTGCTGGACCTTGCTGTCTTGGCAGAGTTTGACTGCCAGCATATATCCGGGTAATTGAAATCTCCTATTATTACTGTATCCCTCCTCTTCGAATGTGCAGTCACTTGGTTGAGGAAGGCGTCATCCAAGTCCTCAGCCTGGGTTGGAAGTCTGTAGTAAACCCCCACCAGAATATCCCTATTGTTTCTGCCTGCCTTAATTCTTACCCAAATGCTCTCTACCTGGTTTTCTGGGTTTAAGTCCTGGATCTCTTCACAGGTGAAAACATCCTTGACATATAAGGCTACTCCTCCTCCTTTCTTGTTTGGTCTGTTTTTACAAAATAGGCTATATCCCTCTATTCCTACATTCCAATCATGAGACTCATCCCACCAGGTCTCAGTGATGCCTATCAAATCGTATTTATTTTCTTGTACTAGGAGTACAAGCTCATCCTGCTTGTTTCCCATACTCCTTTCATTAGTGTAGAGACACTTAAGCCCCTGGGCCCTTCCTGCAAGTCCTGTACTATTGTTTCTAGTCCTCCCGCCATCGGCCGTTTGTACTACTTGTCCAGTATCATTTGGGCCTTCTTCCCCTGTGTTCTCTGAGTCCTTGCCCTGAATAATATTGTCTCCCTCCCCAGTGGATCTTAGTTTAAATACCTCTCAATCTTCCTTGCAAGACTGTTTGCAAAAACATTCCTGCCCAGTTTTGTGAGGTGCAACCCATCCCTCGCCAGAAGCCCATGGTCATGGAAATTCAGGCCATGTTCCAAAAACCCAAACCATTGTTGGAGGCACCATGTGCAGAGCCAGTTGTTGACCTCTACTATTGCCCTTTCCCTATGTGCGCCGTATCCTTGAACAGGGAGGAGAGACGAAATGACCACCTGCGCACCAAGGTCCTTAAGCTTGGTCCCCATACGCTCGCAGTCCTTTGCAATGTGGTAAAAGCTGGTCCTCGCAGTGTCATTGGTTCCGACATGAACCAAAATGAGGGGCTTATAGTCAGTGGGTTTGACTAGCCTGGTTAGCCTCTCCGTTATGTGGTTGATCCTGGCCCCAGGAAGACAACAGACCTCTCGATTGAGCTAGAAAGTAGTATAAATCTAGTAAGGCATTGTGACTAACAGACAAAGCTATGAAGGAAGAAGTTCTTGGTTTGAATCTCACCTCTGCTACAAATTCACCTTCATGGCCAAGGTCACCTTGAGTGAGCAGTCACTTTCAGCTCCAGGCTTTCCATTGTTATTGATTTATCTTGATGTAGTGGTGGGAAAGGATTAAGCAGGATTTGACTACCTTAATGAAGGCCGTTTTTCCTCACTCTAGGGCCATTTCCGTACTACACTATTATAGTGCTATTATTCCACTTTCAACATCCGATGGAAACCTGGGGCTTGCAGTTTAGGGAGGGGCCTTTTGACTTCTCAGCCAGAGAGCTCTTTGGCCTCAGGAAACTACAAACCCCAGAATTCCACAGGAGGTTGAAAGTGGAATAATAGCACTATAATGATATAGTGCAGAAATGGCCTAGGACTCAGAGAGAGAAATAAGGCACCTCGCTTCAAAGATTTGCACATTTGTGAGGCTTACAGGGTAGAAAATACAATAGAACTGTTATGTCTCCTGATTTCACCATTGTCAGTTCACATATTCAGCTGCCACTTAACAAGAGTCAGCATGGTAAATAAAGCAGTTAAAGTATATATAAATGAGCCCTGTGCCATGTGGCTGTTGGGGCATACAATAACAATGCAGTGGAGAGAAATAAAACTTCTACATATCCTGGTCATCCTAATGGTGGGGATGTTAAAACTACTCACATCATTTTCAAAGAAAATTGGGACATTGACAAGTGAAGGTCAAGCTCAACGCCCCAACAAGAAAACAGTCAACTGCTGTGAGACTTCTATTTCATGATGTTTCTGTGAAAAAGAAATCATGATGCAAAAAGACTTTCTTTTGCCCAAGAAACACATTTCTATGCAGAAAATTGAATGTTTGGCACAAAATACATGGCTTTTTCACATTCTTTGTACAAAAACCAAGGCATTTTCATTCTTTTTTTTTTCTCTTTCTTTTCTTTTTTCTTTTCTTTTTTTAAGAAGGGCAAGGGGAAACCAAGGGTTTCATGCAAATAAACCTTTTGCAAAAAAAAAAAAAAAAGGGGGGAGGAAAGAAAAAGAAGAAAGAAAAAGAAAAAGAAATCTCAAAGTGCTACAAAAATCAAAACGTGGTCAACACTCTTGTAATCACATCTAAGACAAAGAACATTTTCCCTTTTTTTTTAATGTTGGGAATGAAATAAGCAAAAATTTGAAAGCCCACATTATTGATTTATTTTTAGAATTGTATAGAATTTCCAGACAGCCTTTCTACAACCAACAGTCTGTGTATCTTGAAAATAAAACACAACTGAAACTATAATAAAATATTTTACTGCATTAAAAAATGGTTATTTAATCATAGATATAATGTAAGTTTGCTTCTATAGAATTGCACTTGGAGATTTTCCAGTCCTTGCTGGAACATTTCTTCTGAGAGGTCAGGACCCTTACCAATGATTTGTGAGGAGTAGAGAGGAGAGAAATTTGCTAAGAAATTTGGCAGAAATTAGAGAATGCCTCTCCTCATACATTCACACCCACACACATGTGAGCTAAAAGAATTTCCACTCATAGTAGGATTGTTCTGGCTTCAAGCCATTGGTAAGATTCCAATGAAACTTGAAACACAAACAAACAAAAAAATCAAAAAAGAATTAAGTCAAGTAAATAAAAGCAAATTTTATACAATAACATTTATTTTTAGACTAGGAGCATTGCCTTGTCTGGAATGGATAATTTGGGGATGCCTCCCAGGGCAATTGGTTAAGTAAAATTAGATTCTAGATCTTTCAACACCTTGTAGGAATCTGTCTCAAGAGAGTATTTCATCACATATTGTGGTATTATGACAAGTAGTGCTTTACTTTACAGATGGCAAGTGTTTCTAGCATGTTTTAATAGTGTTGCATAAGGCAATGTTGAGTTATTTTGAAGCCTGGGGAATACTAAAATGTTTAATTGAATGTGAAGTTGATCATATGCATATTTAACTAATATGTTTTTAGGGCATATTTAGTAAGGTTATTATCTTGATTTGAAATGAACTGAAGTAGAAGAAGCAACAGAAGTCCTTTGAGGACTAGCACAGACACTGAGATGGTGACAGCTACAATGATTAATTTGCATTTAATAAAAAATATTTGCTAAAAGAGACTTCAGAGTATATGAGAAAAACTCATCCATAAGTGATATTTAGTTAAGCCGCGATGGATGCTTGAACCTTCTATTGAATGGGCATGTTCACTGCCCACATGTGGATCTAAATGGCCTCTGAGTGCCATGAGCAATGAAAATACTCAACATGAGCTCAATAAAAATTATTTACATTCATCCTTGATCATAGACCTGCATAAGCTTTCACAGAAATGTTGCCTACATTACTCAGGGTGTAGTTCTCATTTTTCCCCTGACTGAAAACTGCAGGCTCCCTTCACTCCTACAAGCAACTGCTCCATACTCATTGAAGATGTCTCCCTCCTTCTATGCTTCTTCTCAATGATTCACCATGGAAGACATGTCCCTACAATGGAAGGAGCTAAGTCAGTGCACAGATTCATGCAGAGAGATTAAACATGTGTCCTCCAAATGGGGGAAGGTGTTCTGTTTGGGAGAGTTTGATTCAATGGTCTTTTCACATCTCATGCTCTTATAACATTATTTTAAATTACTTTAAATACAATTCCCTGGAATTGCCAAAGGAGTGACAGAAACCTTTAAAATAAATTTAATAATAAAATGGCATCTCTATGCAGAGATTATAGACAGATGTGAAATGTAAGAAGTAGGACAAGGAGCAATGGATTCAAACTACAAGAAAAAAGATTCCACCCAAACCTCAGGAAGAACTTCCTAATAGTCAGAGCTGTCTGGCAGTGGAATATGCTGCCTTGGAGAGTGGTGGAGTCTCCTTTTTTGGAGGTTTTTAAACAGAGGCTGGATGGCCATTTGTTAGGCATGTTTTGATGGGTGTTCCTGCATGGCAGGGGGTTGAACTGGATGGCCCATGTGATCTCTTCCAACTCTATTATTCTATGATTCCATCATTGTATAAGTAAGGATAAACTTTTATTCCTCCTATTATGGAACTTCCTAGTCATAAAATCTGAAGTAAGCACATCACTTAATTGCACACCATGGTGCAAGTGCACAGCTTGAAATGTTGGATGTGAAGATTAATTTGTTTATGTTGATTATTAGGAATGGAGGGATTAATTCATTGCTATTTAGCTTAACCATTGAAAGAATTTGATTTGATGAATTGTTTCATCAAATAATTTGTTAATTTTCAAAACAAACCATGGGATATAGAAAGAATGGTATGTGTGTTGTCACTGTTAAGCCATAATGGCATATTCTGTTATTAGCTCCCTCAATTGTGTTCTTTTTGTTGTTTGAAAGTTTCCTTCCCCAACAGGATATCTGACTGATGTGATGGACCTCAAATTCCTAGGGCCAGTGGTATTTAGATTGCAATGCATTTGGAAACTGCCAGATGGATGAAGATCATTCTAAAGAATAGGATTGACCAACCTGTTAAATGAAGTTTTATTACTGATCTCTCTTCTTTCTCTCCTAACCCACCCCGACCATTATTTATGCTGCTCACTCCCATTTAAACACAATGGATTATTTGTCTGAACTGGAAGAGAAAGTATATCTTCATTCTAGCTCAATACTAAAGGACAGTGATATTTGGCTACAAAGATTAGCTGGTGATCAAGAGTGATCAAGATCAAGAGGAGGTAATTCTTCATCAGAAATCACTTCAATTCCTCTGAGGATGTGGAGATAACTGTTCTATACTGTCAAATAGCTACATCTTCTACCTCCCCATTTGTTAACAGGATTGTCATCTACAAAGATAAAGACTACAGTCTAGGTTTTACATGTAAGCCCCTGGGTCAATTCCTTCAATTTCCATTTTTTAACAATCCTGTTGTTTACCCACCATCCTTCTACTCCTCTGGAACCCCCAGCAAGAAATTATGATGAAAAATTTCCTCTTCATCATACCACAGGAAGAGTGAGTGCTACAAACCGTCAAATCAACTTGTTGAGCCTTGTTGAGGAAAGTCAAAAATGAGGTAATAAACAATGAGTTAAATTTAGCTAGACATTTCCAAAGTTTGAAAGTGAGTGCCTGCTAATTCACCAATTATTTTGTTAAGCATTGGGGGGGGGAGGTAATTAATTAACACGTACAAACTGTGGTTCAACTAATTATTTCCAAGTTCTGTGTTAGAGTTCCTATATGTTGCTTTTAGTACTTATTTGAATCCTCCTGATGAATCCAGGTGTTAGATAGCCCTCCATATTTTAGTTATGGGACATGTAGTAGGAGTTAATTTGCAGCTTGCTTGTAACAAGGTATGAGAACCAGAGACTGTTAGATAAACAAAGCTAGGAATGTAGTGATAAGCGCTGCCAGGCTAAACCAAAATTCCAAGGTCTCTTGCAGGCGGGATGAGAATCTCTTTGCTTTTAATGTTTTGGATTTTGCTAATTGCCTCCAGTTCACTCATTGAAGTCCTGTACTATGTATCACACTCCTAATAAATAGTGCATTTGCACTGTTATATTTATGTGTGTGAATATGGTTCCTGACAGAGTGAGAGAATTCCTGAACAAAATAATAACAATATGTATCAAATAAGTGAAGAAGATCCTGAAGACAAGGGAGCATCCGACGGAGCTGTCGAAGTTCCAGGCAAGGAAATAGCCGAAAGAGACAAGACGGTCCACAGCTGGACCCCTGATGCTGAACCCAAGACACGACTTTCAATTCCTCCATCCACCCCAACCAGAGGCCAAACCTGGGCCTGGGGAGAGAGACCAGAAACTGCTCAGCACCAACGGCACTGGGCTACAAGATCTATTGTCGAGACCAGCATAATGGAACAACTTCTAGCCATAGAAGAAGAAGTGGAAAAGAAGCAAGAAGAAATTTCCAAACTAAGAGCTCAGCTGCATGACTAGAGATTCTTGGTGCCTCAAGTTGGAAGAGCGCCATCCCAGGCTCCAGCAGCAGCAGCTGCTCTGGTGGCTGCAGCACCTGCACCTCCTGGGATACCGGTACTGCAAGTGGGGCCAGGCCTTTCCAAGAGTTGAAGACCACATATGATGGCGATGGAGCCACCCTGACATACTTTCTCAACATGGCCTCTAATTATATGATCGACTATGGGAACAGTTTCTCTGATGATGGCGCCAGAATCAGATACTTGAGCCAGCACCTAAAAGGAGAAGCAGTGGAGTGGGCCGCCAGCCTGTTCAACTCATGAGCTGAGGAAACAGCCGACCTGCAGCTGTTCACACATCAACTTAGAGAAAGGTTTGAGGATCCTTTCTTTCAAGAACAAGCCAGATACCAACTGAAGAAACTGTGCCAAAGAAAAGGAACTGTTGGTGAATACACCCAAGAACTCAGGAAGTTAGCCACTAAGGTTCCAGAAAGGAAAGATGATATTTTCAAGCAATTTTTCCAAGATAGATTAAATCCCATCATTTTGGGTAGCTGCCTGACCCAAGGGGATCCTGCTAGTCTCCTGGGATGAATGAAACTAGCCAGAGAAGTGCAAAGCATCATGGAGAGCTTGCCCAGCAAAGGCAAGCACAAGAAATTGGTTGCCGAACCCCGGGACTATGAAAAACCACTTTCCTGAGCAGCAAGGAAAAGAAAAAATGACTTAAAGAAGGCACCTGTTTCCAATGTGGGAAGAAAGACCACATCACCAGTGAATGCCAAGGATCGAAGAAACCCACTGAGGAAAAGTGGGGCACCCCCACCACCTGACCTGTATCCAGCAAAGCTGACACCCCAAAGCCAACAACCAAATGTCCTGCCAGCGGAACTGCTGCTGGAACTTGCGATGGTGAGGACAGCCCACTGACCAAGTCTGATTCGGACAGCAATGACTGGGACCCCGACAAGTCCGCTAATATAGGTACCACCAAAACTCGTCATGTATATGTTACAGTAGCCTTACAAGGAAATGACGGGAAATTATGAATGTACAGGGCCTTAGTTGACTCAGGCTGCACAACTAGTTCATTGAATCCTGCTATGGCAAAAGAACTTGCAGTAAAGTTTGAACCCTTAAAAAAGGTCATCAAGTTATCTCAAATGGACAGCTCACTCATGGCAGGAGGCCCTGTACAGGAAAGGACCAAACCTATCCCTGTTCAAGTGGGAAACTATCAGGGGCAATTATGTTTCCTAGTGCCCACCAAAATTGGGTTTCAAGTAGTCCTTGGGTACGACTGGCTAAAAAAACACAATCCCCAAATTGACTGGACACAAGGCTTACTCAAGCATAACCATGACATAAATCTAATACCCATACAACCCCCCTGAGGAACTGCAGAAAATTCTATTAGAGTACCAAGACCTGCAGAAAGCTTTTGAGGAGCATGAAGCAGACAAACTGCCCCCATACAGAGACTTTGATTGCGAACTCAGATTAATAGATGGAGCTAAAATTCCCAAACCCAAAATATATCCAATGAACAACTAAGAACTAGATGCTCTAAAAAGATTCCTGAACAAGAACTTATAACGTGGATTTATTAAACCCTCATCTGCTCCTACCGCCAGTCCAATATTTTTCCACAATAAAAAGGATGGAGGAGAACCGAGATTTATCATGAACTATAATTTAATCAATCAGGCAGTATTGCCTGGTATTTATCCAATTCCTTTAACTAAAAATATCTTAAATCAATTGATTAAAGGCAAATTCTTTACAAAATTAGACCTCAAGAAGGCTTTCCACAGAATCTGCATGGATCCTGAAAGTGAGTGGTTGACTACTTTCTCAACCCCACTGGGAAACTACCAATGGACAGTTCTCCCTTTTGGATTACAAGATGGTCCCACAGCCTTTCAAATGTTTCTCAGTTCTGTATTGCAAGATCTCCTCTATGAAGGTGTTGTTGTTTACCTAGATGAAATTTTGATCTATTCAGAAACCCTTGAACAACATGCCAAACTCATACATACTGTGCTGCAGAGACTCATAGACAATGAACTTGTTGTTAAACTTTCAAAATGCGAATTTCACGCTGAGACTTTTGATTACTTAGGGTACCATATTTGCCAAAACACCCTAAACATGGACCTTGCCAAAATTGGCACCATCTTAAACTGGCCTACCTGCAAAACTAGAAAGCAACTCCAGCAATTCCTTGGCTTTGCAAACTTCTATTGTAACTTCATAGAAGGATTTGCAACTATTGCTCTCCCTTTCACCGACCTCTTGAAAAAAGCAACCGATAACAAATCTAACCAATGCAACCGCATCGCCTGGACTGAAAAATGCCAAACAGCATTCGACACCCTCAAACAAAAATTTACTTCTGAACCACTTCTGTTATTTCCTGATGCTGCCAAAGAATTTATAATTCAAACCAAAGCCTCTGACTTCGCCATGGGAGCTGTTCTTCTTTAATATGACACAGACAACCACCTAAAACCATGCACCTTCATCTCCAAAAAATTCTCCGCCACAAAGCGCAACTGGCTGATTTGGGAAAAGGAAGCCATGGCCATCCATTTTGCACTCACCTCATAGAGATGCCTCCTTAAAGGTTCTAAACTTCCATTTCAAGTCTGGACAGACCACTGCAATCTCGAAACACTGAAAACTGCCAAAAAAACTAACTCCTAAACAAGCGCGCTGGGCTGAATTGTTCCAGCAATTTAGAGTCAAAATTGTTTTCAAACCTGGTAAAAGTAACACTTTGGCAGATCCTCTCTCAAGATTACCCTACCATAAGCCTCCTTTTCTTCTCCAACCACAGAAAAGCCTCTATTCTCCCCAAACAAGTCACTACCCATGCACAACAAAAAGCCCAAGAATCAGCCTCAACACTACTTGATTCTGCCTTCCAACATTCTCTGAAATCTGCCTACCAAACTGACTCTTGGCTACAAACACACAAAGACTCAATCACCTGGGTTAAAGGTTTGGCTTTCATCAGAACTAAAATCTATGCACCACCATCTTGCCGCATCAAAATTTTAAAAAGATACCATAATTTCAAACCTGCTGGACACTTTGGCTTTCTTAAAACTCTACATTCCATCAGGAAGCTTTTCCACTGGCCAGGCCTTACAAAACAAGTCTGAGAATATATTAAAAACTGTGCCGTTTGCAACACCTGCAAATCCTCTTCTTCTAAGCTGCATGGGCTTCCCTAACCACTTCCTGCTTCTTCCTCGCCTTGGGACATTATTTCTTGGGACTTCATTGTTGGTCTGCCCAACTCATGTGATTTCCATACCATTTGGGTTGTCACCAATCATTTCTCCAAACAATCTCATATCATCCCATTGAAAAAGGTTCCAACCGCTGAAAAAGTAGCTAATGTCTTCATCAGCAACATCTGGAAACTCCATGGACTTCCCTTCACAATCATTTCTGACAGAGAACCTATCTTCACTTCCAAATTCTGGACTTCACTCCTTAAATCTCTCGGCATTTCCCAAAAACTCAGCAGCTCATATTATCCACAAACTGATGGGCAAACTGAATGCACAAATCAAAGCCTAGAACAATACTTACACTGCTTTGTCAATTCCAACCAAAATAATTGGGCACTCCACCTCCCCTTTGCCAAATTTGCTTACAACTCTGGTTTGCACTTCTCCACTGGCAAAACTCCATTTGAAGTTGTCCTCAGCAGCACCCCAAAACCCTTTCTTTCACTCCCCACCACCTTCTCAACAACTCAACCTACCTCAGTCACCTCTTGGATTACAAAAATTTCTTCTACTTGAGACTCTGTACATGACTCTCTTGAAGCTTCAAAAGCTTCTCACAAATACTTTGCTGACCAAAAACGACAACCCAATCCTACATACCAACCTGGGGATCTTGTTTACCTCTCCTCCAAAAACATTTCCTCCAATGGCCCCTCCAAAAAACTCCCCCAAATACCTTGGTCCTTTCCCAATTAAATGCGCCATTAATGAGGTCACCTTTGAACTTTCTTTGCCTGACACTTACAAACTTGTTCACCCTATTTTTCATTCCAGCTTACTGAAACCAGTTCCTTTGAATTCTTCTTCGGAGAGTAACCCACCTACTCGACCTGCTGTTCCTGCTTCATGAGTTTCAACAATCCATGTTTAAATACTGCATTTTGCATTTTCGTTTTCATTTTTGTCTCCCCCCTTTCCCCTTTCTTTTCCACTCCCTGCAATCTTTCCTTTTTCCCTATTAATCACTGCTATGCCATATTTTCATTCATTTTTAATTTGGGACGGGCAGGATGTCAGGTAGCCCTCCCTATTTTAGTTATGGGACATGTAGTAGGAGTTAATTAGCAGCTTGCTTGTAACAAGGTATGAGAACCAGAGACTGTTAGATAAACAAAGCTAGGGATGTAGTTATAAGTGCTGCCAGGCTAAACCAGAACTCCAAGGTCTCTTGCAGGTGGGATGAGAAACTCTTTGCTTTTAATGCTTTGGATTTTGCTAGTTGCCTCCAGTTCACTCACTAACGTCCTGTACTATGTACCACGCTCCTAATAAATAGTGTATTTGCACTGTTATATTTATGTGTGTGAATTTGATTCCTGACACCAGGGCTAGGAAATGGTTAGGTGCATATGCAAATTCATTGGATTTACTCATGCAAATTTGTAAGAATGTTACAATGCATTTCTTGTATAAGGCTTCCAAGGAATACAGTGTGGACACTATGAGGTGCTGAATACAGAGTCTTGTCTCCCTGTGGTAGCTGGAGCAAAAATGATTATAATTCCCTTTTTGAAAAAAGTCTGGCTGAAATGGCATGGGAGGGATCTATACACATATAAGTTACAAAATGAGATTGTAAGGTCATTTTTTTTAAATGTCCTTAGATACAATTCATTAGAACATATTAGCAGCTACTTCACACTGCCAAGGAATACGCTACATCTAATGCAGGCAGGGTGGATAAGCCCCATCTGTTCTAGGTCATTCATATCACAATGGCTGATGAAGCACAATAGATGCAGAGAGAAAAGCAGCGGATGTTACATAATTGTCAGTCTGTTCCTATCTAGATCACATACACAGTTGTGTTTTAGTGTGATATGATCAAAGGGCTCCAAACTATGTTCACTCTTCACCACCCCACTTTCTTTACTGTATGAACAAAAAGACATCAAGTTCCTCCATCTCTCTTTTGTCCCTTCCCTCATATGGAAAATGATGTTCACATGGAGGTTTTCCACATACTTGGAAAGACATACATATATGTCTTCCATAAACTTGGTTGAACTCAGCTGGAAACCCATGTATAGGGTGTATATGAAAGTGCCCAAACACTCTCCATTGTTCTTCTGAACTTCTGGCCCATTAGAAGGGATAACTTCTCTTAACTGGCAAGTTGGTTTCAGGTAGCCATGAAACAAAAAGGGCAATCATGTTCCCCTATTTCCTACTGCTCTTTATTGCTTATGATGGATAGATTCTCAAGGAATCTGATTCAGTGATTCAGATCTGAGTCCCATTGGGACTGGACAGATTTAGGCTTGATCCATTCTGATTCAAATCTTGCATCCAAACTGAGGCCTTTTCTGCACTAGCCTGTTATAGCGATGATTCCACTTTCAACATCCTCTGGAATCCTGGGGTTTGCAGTTTCAGGAGGGGCCGGTCAGGAGTGCGGAAAAGGCCTGAGATTAAGAATATCTATTGTCATTGCTTGTATAGCTATCATGGCTACTTTAAAAAATGTTTTGCACATCTGCATAACATGAGATGACATAACAGACCCTAAAAAGAGGGATTAACCAGATTTTAGACAGGTAATTTCAAGAGGCTTTTGTGCTTGCCACAGTCAAAATTTCCTGTTTTCCAAAAACAAAACAAAACAGCTTTAAATAGTTGCTGTTGACTGCTCAGTCTTGTCAAATTGCATTTACGCAGATTTCGTCCTGGAACCTTCCCCCTGCAGCATAGTCAGTAAAGTGTGTTAAAAGCTTTACTGTGGTATACGATAGTTATAATGATTACAGTGTACTTAAAGGAAGGATGATTGTTTGCTTTATTTTAGCAGCTAATTGACAGTATTAAGTGACGAAGCAAACGGAAGTAGATGAAGAAGAAAAGGAATTTAATTTATTTATTATCAGCAGTCCAAGTGCTGAGATCCCCCTTGTAAGCTTTCTGCTCCACTTTAAGATATTTGGTTATGTGGGCTGTTGCTCAAAACTCCTCCCACAGCCCCATACTCTCCCCACACCATATGTTCCAGAGTTGCCTACTGAAGTCTTCTGGATGAAACACGTAACCCTGTGTTCCTGCCCTATGAGGCCCTTTTCACATGGCATCCTAAATAAACAATAACCATGCTTTGTTTCCACTCTGGGAGCTGCCTTACTGCATGACATCGTCACCAATCAGATACTATCCCAGCTGCAAGCAGTGGTAATCCTGGTGTTTCTCATTGTTGGGTAAAATTCGACAATAACCAGCCTTTCCCACAGCAATCCTGATAACTGGGCTCATGTGGGGCTTCCATCCATCATCTTTCCATGAACGAGCTGGGAGTGGGCAGGGTCTGTGTACTACCTGCCTGTCCCTCCCTCAGCAACCCTCAGGGAAAGCTCTGCCCAGCAGCAGGGTGGCCGCTGCCCTCATTGCACTGGTGAACACATGAGAGACTTTGGCCAGGAAGGCCACCCCAGAAGTGATATCAGCACTGACCCCCGTGACATCAGCCCCCATGGTTGGCCCAAATTTCAAAAGTGTTTTTTTTAAAAAAAAAGCCAGAATCATTGTTAGCACATTAGCACTATAGTGCATGCCAGTGGGTGCTCATCGGTGTCAGACAGCCTAGCTCCAAAAAGGAAATGGCTGGGAGTTATCACAAAGATTACTTTTCCTCTCACCACCCCCTGCCCATTCTCATTGCCATTTCAGAGACAGCCGAAGTTCTGTTGCTGAACTTCCTTTGCGGCAGACACAATAAACCATTATCATGATCTACCATCCTAACGTTAGCATGGGTGTCAGCAATTTTTTTTTAAAAAAAAAATAGACTAATCAGGAGCAGTGGGGCAGGGACAGGGCGGGACCTGGGAGGGGGCAAGGACACTGAGCTGCAGAACACACACCAGGTGTAATGCCAGTACTGTCCCACAAACTCCCAGGTGCCAGTGGAAAATGGAGGCTGCATACCAGGACCAATCTGCAGTTGACAATCCCGCAATGACTCCAGAACACTACACCATTGAAATATGCTGTGGAAAGGTCCACAGTCTTTCTCATTCTGCCTGGTGTTTTGATTTTTTTCTCTTGTCTTTGTCCTGAGAAAGATGCTTGATGCTTGAACTCTTGAAGGGGCTGCTGTTGGTGTAAACTGCTCCTGTTCCTGCTCATTTGCTGCCTACAGTGAAGACATAGAGCAATCTTGGGTTGATCTCCCTTCTCATAGTCGTCTCACAATCCTCTGCTTTACCTGTGATGACGCAGGTCATTTCTGCACTACACTGTTATAGTGCTATTATTCCACTTTCAACATCCTGTGGAATTCTGGGTTTTGTAGTTTATTGAGGCCAAAGAGCTCTCTGGCTGAGAATTCTAAATGCCCCTCTATAAACTGCAAAGCCCAGGATTCCATAGGATGTTGAAAATAGAATAATAGCTCTAGAATGGTGTAAGGTGGAAATGGCCTCAGATCACCTGACTTCCATCTAACATCTATGCAGCAGCAGCAACAACAACAACAAGAACAACAGTGACACGGTAGAATAAGCTTCACTATTACACTCAGAGATCAATTAAACAGACAAATTAACAAAAAAGACAATAAGATTACGCTAGGCTATTCAACAAGATAAAAGGTAATTAAGGAATGACTTGGCAAGACCAACAACCTCCCACCCATCATTGCATCTCTTTTGTGATCTGCTTCTCAGATAGAATGAAGAAAGAGATTGACCATATAATGCTAGTGACCTCACATCACCCCCCCCTCCGCCCATAAACCCTTTGACTGGAGAGTGATGGTGGGAATCATACCCAGTTTGCACATTAGAGCTGTCATTGAATATGTCTAGCTTCCCCCTTCCCCCTCCATATCGCACCACCTAGGTATCTGTTCTGTTAAGTCATCAAAGATAAATCAAATGTCTTCCTCCTGCTCATTTTTGATATTTGGCTATCTGGATTGTTCCAGATTGCTTCAGACTTTGCCATTCTGCTTCACCATTGAACTGAATCAACCCAATATGCTCCAAAACTCATACAGATCAGCCCAATTATCTTTTTTGAAATTTGGCCAAAGCAGCTACATAGGCCTAGTATGTAATAATAATGTTGTTATTTTAAACCTGAGTGCCAAAGTATATAGAATCTTAGTTTTAGTAAATTTGAGATGGCAAGAATTCTAAGTAAAATAGGTACAGGTGTCTATATCTATAACAAAAGATCTATAACAAAAATATAAGCATTTTCCATCATTCCATTTACAGGAACCTATCTTATGACAAGTAAGACTATTTGTCCAAATCAGTGTAGCTTTTTTTTTTCCTGACTGGCAGCAGCTCCCAAGAATTTTAGGCAGAAATCTTTCACATTCTCTACTACCTGATTCTTTTAACAAGAAACAGTAGAGCCTGCACTTAGAATCTTCTGAATGCAACACTATATATGGTCAGATTTGAATCAGCTTGGGGTCTCTCTCTCTCTCTTTTTTTGTTTAGCCAGAAATGAAGTCTATATAGCCATCAATCACATCAAAGTTTCCTGGCATTAGTGGGAGGAAGAAGAAAGAAGAAAAATTATGGAAGTTTAAGACACAGAGAAGCCCAAAGTTGAACTTTCAAGTTCTAGACATGATTTTTCTCTGTTGGATTTCTTTGGGGAATTGTTTATGGGAAACAAAGTTGGCTCACATACTTTTTTGTCATATAGGAAAAAAACCTGGCTGTTTGCTGTGCATTCATAGAATCATAGGGCTGTAGAGTTGGAAGGTGCTTAAGGGTCTCTAGTCCAACTCCCTGCCAGTTCAGGAAGCCACAATGAAAATCCCTAACAGAGGACCTTCCAACCTCTGTTTAAAACTAATTAAGGAGATCCCACAGCCTACAAAGTGCATCCATTCCATTTTTGAGCAGCACTTATGGCCAGGAAGCAGCTATTTTTCCCTTTGGAGAGAAAGTAGCAGTCAGGAAAACCAAGCAGCAACAAGACCTCCTCCATTTTGCTTAGACCCAACAAGCAATCAGCTTCCACTACTGTGGTGAGAGAGCAGAGAAACTAAAAGCTTTTGAAATCCAGCTGTATGGCTTGTGAACTTGGTATCTGCTAAACTGAATTTATTATCATCTGAACTCTATAACCATGAATCTAGCTTTGCTACCTTTGATAGCATTTTCTCTTCTCCTTCCCTATTCTGCTTCCTTTTGTGTTGGGTCTTTTACAAGGTAAGCATGGGCAGAAACTGTCTCATTTTTGAAACTGAAATATTTGGAAATGTCTGCTGCGGAAGGCTTTTCAAGTGAAAGGGGGACTATGGTAAATAAATATATTAAATGTTCTGAGATTCTAACTATACACACATTTCCTTTTAAATGTCTCCCCAGGCAAGTAGTACCTTTTGCCTTTCCTTCTCTGATTCTTTAAAAAACCTGGATTGCATGTAGTCTCTAAGTGTGAAGATAACAAAAATACGTGATCAATTCCCTTCCTGCTTCGAATAATGTTAATAGAGAAGGGCTCTTTCCTTAAGTAGTCTGGGTGGAACTTAGCGGTTTGTTGTTAGCAGATCTAGGTGCTGAGATATTCTCATCAGATAGTGATTTTGTTTCAGAGCAGCCCTTTGCAAGAGCAGAAGTGATTTGTATGTAGCAATTTTCCAGCCTCCTGCTGTTTATGTTCACATCTGTGCTGCAAACAGTAGGAAAACCTTTGCTACTTTCTGATCATTTTGATTTATGGGTGCTTGAAGAAATTTGAACAGGAAATTGGATCTGATTGAGCAGCCATTGCTAAAATCAATAAAGAAAAGAAGGAGCCTAAAAAGATTTAGTTTTGTTTTCCTGCATTATATTGGGCCTTCTAAAAACGGCAACATACTGCACTGAGCAAAGGAATACTCAGCATACCACACACCATCACATTGGAACTCAATAACTATGTCAGTTCTTTGACTCGATTTTCCCAAATTATTTTGTTTTACATAATAGGGACATCCCAGATCTGGTAATTCAAGTCATGTATCTTTTGAATCACCATTTACATTGGCAGGCTCAGCATGCATCTCTTTCTGCTGAATAGCAAAAGAAAATAACTTAAATTTGCTAGTGTGATTACATAAAATCAGTGAACACTTTATAAAGTGTACTCCCTCCCCCCGGACTTTATGGCATTTACATTACAACTCAAAATCAATATAATAGAAAGAAAGTTACTTTTAACTTCTTCCTTAAACAGAACTTATGCCATTTCTGCACTACATTGTTATCACTGTTATAATGCTATTATTCCACTTTCAACATCCTATGGAATCCTGGGGTTTGCAGTTTGGGGAGGGGCATTTAGAATTCACAACCAGAGAGCTCTTTGGCCTCAGTAAACTATAAACCCCAGGGCCATTTCTGCACTAGACCATTATAGTGCTATTAATCCACTTTCAACATCCCTTGGAATCATAGGATGTTGAAAGTGGAATAATAGCATATAACAGTGGAAATGGCCCCAGAATTCCACAGGATGTTGAAAGTGGAATAATAGCACTATAACAGTGTTGTACAGAAATGGTCTTACTTTTATTGAGAGGCTGTTTTTCCTTAGTGTTTAGGCTGCTTTGTTGAAGCATACACATGGCACTAGCTACTTGAAACTATGCCATACTTGATTTAGTACCAAACTAGTTCAGGAATATGAATCCAGACCAAGGCCAATTTTGTGGTTTGTTCTTGGGCAACTCTCTCTTGCTCAGTTGTAAACAAAATGGTGGCAATTACCCTGAGTATAAGCTATCTTCATACAATCTGACAAGCCTTATCTTGTTTATAAACATTCAAAATCACCCCATATATTCTGTTTGTTCCTTAAATGGACACATGAAGCCTATAAAACTGAACTATTGAACCATAGAAGTACCCAAGTCACCACCAATACTAGGGACAGAGGGAGGGACAATGAAGCTTATCTGTTCCAGGTTTCTGCTCAATGCAAGATAGATAAATGTGAGATAAAATGCAGTGGCTGGGTAAATAAGGTGGGAAAAACAGGAAAAAAACAGGGTGGAAGTTGGAGAAAGACAAAAAACTAAGAGGGAATAAGAATGAGAAGCAAATGCACAGGCAGCCTAGCATCAGTTCATAAATGTCTATCAAGCATCGATCAGTTAGCTTTGGAAGGAAACTTGCACTTGCTGATGTATGAAAACCTCTACCAGCTTTCATCTTGTGACATCCTGCTTCCAAATAGTCATTCACCTGGGTTTGAATCTCCTACATTTGTCAGCTTCTACCAGGTCTACCAGTCAATAGTCAGACAGCCTCAGACCATGGCTAACTACTTGAGCGAGGCTGCAAACTTACCTTCCACATTTGAATGCAAGTTCTCTGCTTTACAAGGAGAAACTCTCTTCTCAATCCCTCCTTGGCACATGTTACTTTGCTCTACCTGATTGCCTGCTTTTTTTTTTGCCAACTTAACCTCCTTCCCCTGGTGACTAGTTTGATCTCTGGAATTGCCTCAGTCACTGTGGGGAAAAAAAGGTTAATAAGATTCATGAGTATGGCTAAAAATTGGCTTATCAAAGAACTCAAGGGTAGCACTTTAACAATCTTTTGTAAAATGGGAAGCACATGCAAGGAGAATAGTTTCTCAGGCCATTCATATTTTTAGAAACCTATAGCTTGAAGATGACAAATAGTGTGCTGCCTATTCCACACCAAATCCTATACTTTTGGGGAAGAGCAAAGGAGTGACAAGAAGGGAAAAAAGGGGTGGAATTGTCCCTACTTTGCTAAAGTCTTCTGGTGCTCTTTCTTATTTCCTCTTCACCTTAAAGAATCCCTGGAAGAAGAAGAAAAAATATCAAACTCACATATAGGCCTTTTCCACACGGGGAAAATGGTGTGTCCTCTACGGAGGTTGTCTGCACCTTGGAGCGGACTAGGTTCGGACTACTTACCGGAGATCTGCATCTCAGTCCACTCCGAAATGCCCCAACTGGTCCTCCAGCACGCTTTTTAAAGACCGGAAAAAATAGGTTTCTCATTTTTCCGGAGCGCGCCATTGCGTACCTGCTCCCTTGTGCAGACTCGCAGGCTCGCACCAATGTGAGCCTGCGATCTGCGGAGGGCGGGCTTTAGATGTGGTGAGCTTCAGCAGTTTGTCGGGACCCACGACCAACTGGAAGCCACCATTTTGGAAGCCAGAGTAGTGCGGATCTAAGACCTCGCACTGCTCCAATTCACCCTGGACCAGACCGAGGAGCCAGAAGATCCAGCGAGTAACAGCATGGAGCGATTCCCTTGCCTTGTGCCGAAATAGCCATAGTAAGTAGACTGGCTCATTGCTGTGATCTATCAGCCTCAGCAAAGCCACATCCATTGATTTTTGTTTGACTTATGACCTGTGTACACCAAACCCATAATCAACATCCATGAAGTGATGTCTGTCCACTTCTATATGCTCTCCCTGCAGCCACATGTATGTCCCATCTTCTGTCCATACCTATCTGACTTCCTTTATGTGGCTTCTAAAGGTAAGTTGTATATCCACTAAATCTCTCAACTCACACTTCTTGGAACAGCTTCCAGATTCATAACATGCTGGAAAGTTTCATTATTACTCTTTTTGGCTCCTCTTTGCAATTCCTATCATAACTATTGTCTTGCTCTTCATCAGGCCAGGGAGGGATGAAAAAAGTTGCAAGAAGAGTTCTCTCATCCCTTTAAGGTGGGATAATTTACATCAATGATACATAAGCACAAATGATGAATGGAGAATACACTCAGTTAAGTAGAAACCTCTTAATC
Source organism: Ctenosaura bakeri (assembly GCA_948474755.1). Classification (NCBI taxonomy): domain Eukaryota; kingdom Metazoa; phylum Chordata; class Lepidosauria; order Squamata; family Iguanidae; genus Ctenosaura; species Ctenosaura bakeri. Next base: position 65,233 of record CAOLHI010003254.1, on the reverse strand, counting down.
TCATTTGAACAAAATTCTTGACCTCTCCATGTTATGTCTCTATTTTATAACAGACGTTTATCTCTCTCCCGTGAAAGTCACAATGGTAGCAAATGTCTTATTCAGTTACGCTATGTAATTTTGTGTGCAGAATTTTGTTAGCCGTTGCTAATATAATAAATTAAAGAGGAAAAAACTGAATTATTCTTTATGGGTCCAGATGGCTATGGAATGGGCATTTGGGGACTTTTTCACTAGAGTACACAACATTGTTCAATATTGCCTTATAGTATTACTCTTCCAGTCTGTAAATTGCTCTGAGGAAAATAAAACAATGTAAATTATGGTAATCGCTTCTTCCTGGTCTGGCTGTGAATGTGGTGTAAACATCTCTTGTTTCATTTCTAACTGAGAGTGAGACCCAATCAGTTCAGGGATTTCATCTAAAGAGACCATGTTAATGATCTAAAGAGACCATGTTAATGATGTTGTGCTGGGTATAGTATAGGTGCTTCATAATGTCAGAGACAGATGAATCAGATGCTCCCATTCACTTCTTCTGTGGGTTGAATGATTCCATGGGTCTTGGATCAGCCCCTAGGCCCACTTAGGTGGATGCCTTTCTTGACACAAAAACAAAAGCTTTGAAGTGTAATGTGTGAGGAAAGGTTGGACAGAACATAAGTCCAAAGAAAATATACATGATGTAAATTTAAGTTTTGTACCTGGGAAGACAGTAGATGATGCAATCACATGTAACACTTGCATGGTTAATGGGTTGTGTAACCAGGGCAGAAAGGTTGCATCATACCTCTAGCAAGGGCTGCTAGAGTTGGATCAGCATTGGCTGTATATAGGCGGGTGTGTTCTAACCCTCTAAGCCCTCTTGATGTCTGGAGAGTGGCCGGAGGCTATGTTCTGCATGCTGCTGAATGCTCCGTTGGAGACTTGTATACATGTATGTATTGTAACTCAAGAGTAAAGCCTCCTGTTGGAAGATAACATTTGTGTGGGAGTATTTTTCGTGGCTTCAAGGTTTTTGCTGCTAATGGTTAACACTCTGCTGGGATGCTTTAAGCTGTGTGAGTAAACTCTGCTGTATGGTGATTTTTTAAACATTTGACTCTGGTGAACTGTCTTTTTGCCAGAGCTCAGTGCTGGAGGGAAATGCTACCCAGGGTTTTGTGTAGCTCCCATCATCCACCATCCCTCTGACATAATGGAGGAGGAAACACTTTGGACTAGGATGGGAAAAAGTTGGAAAAATGGAAGTGTCCAGGGGGAAAAATGGGAAGGAGTTTAGGATTGGTAGGAGAAGACATCTTGGAACATGTCTCTGAATTCACTGTCATCTGAACACATCATAGACTTGGAGTCACCTTCAGATGTATGCACTGTGACAGGAAAATGTCTTGGACTTTTCCTGCTTTATAGAAATAAATACTATAATTGCTCCTCTTTATATATTCTAATTATGTTTTACTTGAATACTATTTTCTCCTGTTCTCAGCTTTATATTTCCTCTGTTCATATTTTCTCAGCTGATGAATACTCTCCCCAGGACCACTCATCTTCTACCGTTCCTATGTGTCCTCCTCAAGAATCTGTGTAATTTAGGTGAGCAACCCCTCTGACACTGTTGACTAAGACTACACATCATTTGTAATGGCTCAAACAGGACTGCAAAAGGGTATTGTCTTGCAGCAGGAGTTTCCATCATACAGTGGGCCTGTGGTCCCATCTTACTTTTTTGATAAATTGTTTGGGGCATCATAACAAAAGAGCCACCATGGTTTGGGGACAATAATAAAATTGCTATCACAATAAAAAAACTGTTTCATAGGCCCCAACAAATCTCCCTGCTTTATCACTTCACAGTACCCTAGTTCATCCTTTGATGCCCTCCCCAGTTTCCCAAGCACATTTTTATCCTCTTTCAAGTGGGTCTGTCTGGAAAGTACTGGAACACTAGCTTTTGCTTCTTTTTTCCTTTCCCTAAAGATTGTTCTGTGTCCGCTTGTGGACTTGAGAGGCATTATGGGCATTAAGGATGGGGCAACTGAAAGCCAGGGAGATGCTGCTTCCCAAATGCTTGATTTAAATAACTATTTAAAAATTAAGAAATAACTACTTCATTTAAAAGAAAAGAAACAAAAACAAATGATTCTTGTCAGGGCACATGAGAATGTCCAGGGACAGTGTTGTACCCATGGGAACATAACTTGTTGACCTAGGCAGCAAAGATGGCCTTCATAGAATCAGAGGAAGGTACAACTGGTGGAAAAGCATAAAATTAAACATTTATAATACCAGATAGTTGATTGTAACTTATCATCTGATGAAGAAACCTAACATGCTATCAAGAGTTAGCTCCACTAACATCTGAAATGTGAACCTCGGGGACAAAAGGATGCCTAAGGTCACCTAGAGAATTTGGTAGAATACACTTCAGCATTTGCAGTTCAGCCTAGTAAAATATGAAATGGAGGAAGCCACTTCAGTCAGCTAGCTCTGCAACTTACTGCAAACACCCTTGTCCTGAGTAAATGAGTTAAAAAATAAATGTTGTTAAAGTATGCAATAACTGTAGAAAGAGACAGCAAGCATTACAATAAGCACAATTATCTTGCATAACTATGACAAGCCTTGCCAGGAAATACCATCAGCTAATTCTATCTTGCAAGATACCAAAGTGAGTAGCTGGGTGTCCTATCTCAGTCTTGGCATAGCTGATAAATCAAACAAAACAAACTGAATATCTCCCAGCTTGTTACTTACTTCGAGACAGTAAGCAAGGAGTCATAAATAAAGTCCAACATAAAGAAAGTCCAGCAGGGTTTCACAGCAAGGGAGTGTCCAAGGTCAATCCAAGCATTTGTCAAGGTATCCAGTAAGGTAGCAGATCAGATAAGCTCTGACAGCTCCTGGAGGGGAAGGATGCCAACTAAATAGGTCCTGAGCCTAGCACAGCTGAGACTTGATTGATTGTTGCCTGTTATAAATCCTGAGAGAGCAACACTGGCATTCTCTTTGCTGCCTGTGCACTGCAAAGCTGGGTCTAGGTAAGCGTTCCTGTATATCTCAAGAGGAAGGACTCTCCGTTGGAGCTGGCACCATCCCCTGTTCTGTTTCCAGCACTGTAACCTCTCTCTGTACAGCAGGCCCTGGCATGCCTTCCATTTCAGCCTCTGGTATGCTCTCTGTTTCAGACTCTGAGTCAGAGTCCATGCTCTGGAAGCAGGGCATGACACTGGGCTGTCAGTTCATCTTGCACTGAGGCCAGGGGGGGAAATGAAAGCAGCTAAAAAGCACAAGTTCTTTGGCAGGCAGTCCCAACCCAAAGTCCTATATTGTCTTCCCTAGACACCAGAGAGATATACACTGGACAGAAGGAAAGAGCATGGTGAAATACAATATGAGTATTATTGTCGGGTTTCAGTGTTCCTCATCAGCTGAAGCACAGATACTTAATTTAAAAATAGCCATTAGTACAGCTGTTTCTGGAAGCTACAAGAAGAAAGGCAATTGTTGAGTTTAGTAATAGAGACTCAATAGCAATCCTGAGATGTTCCCATTGTAGAGCAGCGATGGCATTGTGCTTCAAAAAAGTTTAGCAAATTATAGAGAAACACACTGTTCTCATAGCTGTGGTTGTAAGTACAGTCATTATTCCACAAAAAAACAGCCATTAAACAGCAAATGACTTTAATGGATCAAGACTGCACCCCAGAATTAATATACTACTATTCATGGTAGGAAATTAGAGCACTAAAATGGAATTCCCACTCTCATCCTCTCATCCACTTCCCTGTCTAGAATGGTTTGTCAAGGATATCACTGTGTAAAATCTCTGCATGAATCTGTCCAGCTCTGATCAGCAGCACTGATATATTGGCAATGTGCTGAACTTTAGGGGGAAAGGGTATCAACAAATAAAAAGAGAAAGAGAAATCAAGAAGAGTGTTTTGCAGTTCTGACCAAAATTGAAGCTGCACCTTAGATACTTTTATCCCCTTCTGCAAATAGAATGTTCAGTTGGAGACTCACAGAAGAAGGTCGGCATGACTCTGAGGAAGTGTACTAGCAAACAACAAAAATCTCTTTCTTGAAATAATAGCCATGCAAATGAGTCATAACATTAGTTGTTTTTAGCTTTATTGCACTAGGATTTTTGTAAAAAAACAAAAAAACAAAACTGCATTGTGTGAGCTCTAGGGCATTTTCTAACTTAATTAAGAATCCCAATTAAGGCTGCACAATTTATTTGTCTGAATCGCTAAACTGACTGGTTGAATGTGTACCAGGTTCAAATCAGATTTGATTTGATTATGGAGTGGAACAGTACTGTCTAAAGTGATCCAGGCCAATCTGAAGATCTGGACATTAAAAATAAGTTGGTGAAAATGAGATAGTGTTTGTTTGTTTTTTGTTTTTTTTAATATAATCATATAAGAAAAACTTCCAGGTGATTTGATGTGGAAGCCAAGGAGGGGAGCTGTGGATATAATATCTAAGAATCTCACCAGTGCAGTATAATCACAGAATTTATGGAGATATATTAAATGAAGTCATTGATGTTATATAGTTTATCTTCTGTATCTCTTTTTCCTTCCGCTAGATTTATCTGCCAGTAAGAGATTGAAAGATCTTTGGTGAAAGTTTGGGTGGTAATTGATTATTCTCTGATCTTAGTGTCTCTCAGACTTTTTCTTCCCTTTTCCCAACCTTTTGTCCTGTTGAACAGCATAATCCTCTTTTGTGTTTTGTGTTAATTTGTTGGTTTATATAGTAATCAACAAGGGGTTTTGTGTGAGTCTCTGTTTTGTTTTATGAAATTCACACCTCCTGATACTCACAATGCTAGAAATGGTCCTAACTGTTGTGAGCTCTCTGATGTGTTTTCCCAGTGTGATTCATATATGAATATTATTGAATATTATGGCTGGTATCCTATTTAGTATTTATGATGTTGTAAGCTGGACTAACATTATACATTTTGGAATTTCACATTCAAAGTTATTGGTGCGTTGCAATGACAAAAATGCCCCCTTTCCCCAAAAAATCCTCCCCTTTCAGCAATACGACCCTGGCAACAGAAAGATTTCTGAAGAGCATGGCGGTGTGCAATGATGTTGCCAGCCCCTTCCTGGCAATAAGGAAACCTGTAGCTGCCTGTTGTAAAGCACCTTGCTGCCGGGAGAGGGCTGGTGGTGTCATCACACCCTGCCATGTTCTCCAGCATGGTGGTGTCATCTACAATGTTCTGCTCCCCAAAACCTCAGATATCCTTCCTTTGTCAGGGTAGCACTAGAAGACATAGCTAAAATGACAGAGCTCTGTTTTTGTAGCTGTGCCTCCCAATACAGAATCTTGGACAATAGCTCTAGGTTTTTTCTCTCCTATCATTTTACATTCATCTGCTTTACCAACAAAGTAGTACTTTTTATTCACAAAATCTCACTTCTGCTGCTGCTTCTCTTCCTCCTATTGTACATTTGGTGCATATTTTTAAAAAGCAAAATACTGTTGTTTTATTGTCTGTCTCATTCATATTGGCTGAGGGAGCAAACCACTAAATTTAATTTTGATTATATCTCTTTTTTAGATAAATGTACATAACATTTACAGTATTAATGAGTATTACATTATTGCCATTACAGCTGATCATTACTTTAACTTAATCAGGCATGTGATATCTTTGTAGCAGTAATAGAAATAATTTAGTTCAGAAGCTGAAAAGTCTTAGCAGCCAGGCAGCAGGAGCAAGGCCCACGGGGTATCAACAAAGAGTGCTCACTTGCTGGCAACAGCTCTGTCAGTCAACTCCATGTGAGTGTGTGGAGTGTCTATGGGGATAAGAAATGGAGGAGAGAGTAGTCAAAGGTTGTTCCCTTCTTGGAATTGCTAGAAGAGAAACTTTCTTTAGCCATGAAGATGTCTGTGAAAAGGCTTTTCCAATCTTTCTGCAGAACAAGAGCTTTTAGATATCATAGCTGCACTCCAAGTGTTTGCTTTGCTGGTCCTCTTACTCGTAAACTGTGACAATAAAAATCAGCAAAACCTTCACCCAAATCTTTCATCAGGCAGTCACAGAAGAGAGGGAGCATGTTGTGTGGGTAAGAACAATGCAGCCACAAGATGGGAATTTCTAGTGCTAGACAGATCACCAACGTCCATGATGTCATTGTGGGAGTCTACTACAGACCCCCAAGCTAGACTAAGGATGTAGATAATACTATCCTGGAACAGATGGCCAGACATTCAGAAAGGAGAGATTGCTAGGAACATTAAACTTCTCCTGGGACTTCACTGAGTTCTTTACAGAGAAGGCTCACCCCCTGTATGTGCTCCTGAAGAATGACACAGTTCGGGAATAAGGACTGTCCCAGCAGAACACTTTTGCTGAGCTGAAACTCAGCTTATCAAACACTCCTGCCCTTGCTCACCTGGATATGTCAAACCTGTTTTATATCCAACTGACTACATTGTGACATAGCATCGACACTACCCTCACTCAGTTGCACACAGGCAAGCACAGAGTCATTGCATATGCCTTTTGTGACCTGAAGCCAGCTGAGCAAATATACAGCCCCTGTGAGGAGCTCTGCCAGGCCATGGTGTGGAGCCTCACACACTGGGAATTCATTGTGGGAGGTGGGCGAGTCATCATGCAGACTACATGCATCCGTCTCAAGTACATTCTATCAGGCAAGATCCAAAATAGAGACTTGTTTGTACATTTTAACTGTATTTGTTGGAAGTCAGGCTCTGCCAAGACTATCTGGTCCAACAAATTCATCACTTACCTTTAAGACATTTCATTGTCCAGAAGGTGGAAGAGAAAACAAGGTGAACTGTTATTTTAGATCTGATCCTACCCAGTAGTGATGGCCTGGTTAATGGGATAGAAATTAGATGTAAGTGACCATGTTTTCCTGGAGTTTATTATATAGTGGAAAAGAGAAGCCAAATGTAGTCAGGCACATATTCTAGACTTTAAGAAACCTAGGAAACCTTAACTTGGAGAAATACTGGGTGTGATCATGTGGTAAGGTACAGTAAAAAGGGAAGGGAGTTCTTGATGGATGGGAGTTTCTTAAAAGTAATATACTGAAAGCACAATTTTGAACAATTCCAATGAGGAGGAAAAATGGGAGGTGTCTAAAAAATCTGAGAGTGATGTCTACAGAACTTTCAACTGAACTAAGATTTTAAAAAGACATGTAGAAGAAATGGAAAAAAGGGGGAAATCACCAAAGAGGAATTCAAACAAATAGCCAGCAAGCGTAGGGTGAAGATCAGAAAACCCAAAGTGCAGAGCAAGCTCAGTCTTGCTAGAGGTTAAAAAAGGGCTTTTTTGGTTATGTCAATAGCAAAAGTCTGCCTACTTCCCACCAGGCTATATTTCAATGAAATACCTTAGTGGTAAGGGAGATATGCAGTGGTCCCTAGATGTTGTTTTATGCTAACTGAGCAGTGAGAGCTGCTCCTATAACTTCCCATTAAGTAAGCTGGGAATGACTTGAATCTGTCAACACAAAGTAGGACTTTGGCTATTTTCTGTTGCTGCTGCTGCTGCTGTTGTTGTTGTATGCTGTCAAGTCATGGGGTTTTCTTGGCAGAATTTGTTCAGAGGGGGTTTGCACTTGTCTTCATATGGGGCTGAGAGAGTGATACTTGCCCAGGGTCACCCAGTGGGCTTCCATGGCCAAGTGGAAATTTAAAGTCTCATCTTGCCATGTCCTAGTCCAGCATCCAAACCACTACACCATGCTTGCTCCATTGTATTTAGTACTGTATAGATTCTACAACAGCATATGAATCTGGGGACTAAATATTCCATGCTGATAAATAAAGATTAGCTGAAACCCCCAATGTTTCACAGGCAGTCTCATTAGCTGATAACCACTTTTTATGTTATCATTCACCACGAAGGGGTGCCAGGTTTAATATAGGGTAGGGTTACAGTTAACAGATCCTGGAGGTATCATTAAGTTCTATAAGGTAGAACTTCATGATGTTTCTATCCTGTCCCCACAAACCACCTTTTAGCTGCTATACCTATTTAGAGGTTATGTGTGTTAAGTAGTAGGAAGTTGCAAGGGGGACATGGAGAAGCATTGATGTCATCTTCAGAACTGGGTACCCAGGCATCTTCAGTACTAGGCATCTAGCACAGCAATGGAGCTGGATCCTTTTCCCTACAGACACACATCACTATCTACCAGCTAGTGAACACTTGTTTGCACTAGCTAAAAGGTGAGATTTGGGGGAGAAAGAGTAGATATGCAAAGTTTTGCGTGATGGAACTTTACCATACTTCTTCCTGATCCAGACTCTGTTAACAATTAAAGATAGAAGGAGTCTGGTCCCATATTTAATGTGGTAACCCTATTGACCTCACTTGCATTTAATAAATTTATATCAGTTTATCCTCAAGGATACTTTTGAACCTTCCTCCATCCAGCAGTAGTCCAAGTTCAGCAGCTGGCTGAAGTGAGAGGAGTGGTGCCATCTCTTCTTCCAGCTTCCTTCATCACCACCTCCAACTCTCCATCTCATTTTGGAAACTTTCTTTAGAGTCAAATGTATGGTCCCTCTATATTGTTGAAATGCAAGCAATTCATCAGGCATCCCACCCAATGTCTTGGGCCAATCCTAATGGGATAGAATCCAGAATTCTTCTTCTAAAACTAATTGTGTCCATGCTGTGATAATATTTAAATAGATGACAAAATTCCTCAACCATGTATCCTTCGATTATTGTATTTTCCCATATCTCTTCTGATACTTGAGCTATGCATTAGCTAGATAAAGTGCTTTGTCTAAGGTATCATTTCATATGCACATTATTATGACCCTGCATTGAAACTCTCATGATTTAATATAAGGTTTTAGCTATTAGAGGCACTTTACCTTGCAAAATACAACATAGATAATGTGGCTTTGACTGGATACTTTTCATAATACACACAAGAGCTAATAGCAGTTTTACTTAGTGCTGCAGAAAGATACACTCACAGTATAATGACCCAACACATTTCCAAAATTTGCAATTACAGAGTTGGACTGATGACTGATATTGAGAATTTATGCAGTCCTGGGAGAGAGGACAGCAAATGTCTCCTTTATGGCCTGGGTGCTAACTAGAAAAGGAGTGAGCCTGTTTGAAACAAGTAGGCAGACTTTAAATCATGCTGAGGTTCATGTTCCAACCACAACAGTAAAACCTCTTTGTCTTCTCCCTTATCTAAGCAATGTGTTTGGTATTCAAGAAGAGCAGTAGCAAGGAAAGATCTAGGGACAAAAACTAAAAGCTACAACAGAGAACTAATCTTTTGTTTTGGCTGATGGTGGAAAGTAAGTTTGAGTTATTCATTCAGTAAGAGTTATTCAGATTAGCAAAGAAAATACAGTGCAGTGCAGTGGCAATGACAGTAGGTAAAAGCACTGGACAATGAGAGTCCAGTGGCTGACAATGCACCATTAGAAATTTTTGGATGGCATCCTGTTCAGTGTTGATGATGTCAAAAGCCAGTCTTACATCAAATATTGCAATCCCTGCTGCTGTCCCCACTGTTGTTTTTTACACCATACCTTTCTGACAGGAAGGAGTTGGATGTATCATCATTCAGTATCCTGTTCTCCAGCATCTCAGAACTCCTTCAGTTGATTTGGCTGCCTGATTTCTTACGTGTGTTTTAGGGGGTCAAATCAGAAGATGCAGCTATGATGAAGGACCTCTGTATCTTAGCTATCTCTGATTATTCAATATCTTGACCATTCATTTTTACTTGACATAATTTTTGATTAAATGAAGGTCATAAATCATAGTGTAAGGTTTGAAATAAAAAAAAATACCCTGCTCTCCTCTTTTTTTGTATAATTCATTTAGGAGTCTGACTAATGTGTATGGCATCACTCTATAAAAATGAGAATTTGGAGAAGAATTTGGAATTTCTGCATGCACATGGTGTTAAAATATAATTAGCCTGGGAATGGTATGGTTGTATTTTTAAAAAATACAGCTGCCTCCATAGCTTTCTCCCATCCCACAAGTGCTGGCAGGGAAGACACAGCATGACCACTAGGAGCTTTCGAAGACACATTTTGAACATCTGAATGCCAGTTGTAATGGGAATTGAACTTTCAAGCTGCTTTAAAGCAGCTGTTCCTTCTTCACTTTATCTTAATAAGAATAAATTCACAAAAAAATTATTTTTGGGGAGATGGTGGGTAAAATGGAACCAACTTGGTAAGGACAAAAAAACAGAAGTATGGCTTGAAAATAACTCCTTCTAAGTAACAGCAGTACATGCAACCTTTAGCAACAAAGAAGGGATAATGTCATTGTTGCTCTGTGTGCCTTCAAGTCGTTTCTGACTTATGGCAATCTTAAGGTGAACCTATCATGGGGTTTTCTGGGGCTGAGTGTGTAAAGGCACCCACTGAAAATGAAAGGCTTAGGGACATTTGCTTATAACCTGGGAAAGCTATTGTGGAGAGCTTCCTTGCCATTTGAGTCCATTTCTGACTCTTGATGTTTTTCTCTAACACAAACACAAAATAATTTCATGCCTAGCTGAAAGGATTTTTTTTTTTTTTTGGAAGCCTAAGTAATGGGAATAAGATGAAGGAGGACTGGAGAAACAAATGCTTTCAGTGTTCAATTGCAGTAGTTTTGAATAAAAAGAGACTGAAACATATCGAACTGTTCTTTTGTGTGATATAGGAACGTATCCTCATTCTGCACATGTTACTGCTACCTCTGGTTCCAAATATTCTGTTAAGGAACCAATGACCAGAAACACATGGACTTCATTAGCTGAGGTATACCAGTACGGTGCACCTCCTGAATGTTTCCTCACATCCTGATCCCAAATCCTTCCCATTGCTAATAGCTTTTTCTTTTCTTTTCTTTTTTTTTTTTTTTTTTTTTTGAGCCATTCAAATTCTCTTGCTCTTGCTCTCTTTGGCTCTGTAAAGTCTCTAGCGTTTTCTTTCCTTCTTTAATTTCTTCCTCTTTCATAAACCATACAGGGCACTTGGCAGCTTATATTAGTACTCTGAGAAGCCTCCCAGAACCAGAAGTACTAATAGAAGTGCAAGCAAGGTCTTATAATTGCTTCCTTCCACCCAGGAGACTTTAGAGCAATAGCACTCTAAAATAGAGGGGCTGATATGGCAGCGGAGTGGGGGAAGGGAACAGAGATTAAAAACAGAAATTTTTTAAAATGCCCCCAAACCACCAGAAAATAAGAGAGATCTTTTTTAGAAAAAAAATCTTAAACTCCATGTTACTCACAAAGAGTAAGGGGGTAATTCATTTATTCCCAAATCTTTTTCTTAGTAACATTAATAGCAATATAGTAACTGGAGAGAGTAGCAAGAAATAGAAAAATCATTCCTCTTCCCAGTAGCATTCCCAGCTTAGAATGAAAGTGAGTTAGAACTTGACTATATATTTTATCCCTAACCTGAAGGCGTGGTGGTGGTAAAAGCTAGATCTTTAGGACGAAAACCTAGTTGCACATCCCTGAATAGTTTATCTTTCTTAAAATTGTGGCTTTGTGTTAGAGAGAGGGCGGGGGGAAGTATCTTTTCTCATTCCTCACTGGTCCAACTCCCATAGCAAATCAGTAATAGCTATGTAGGCCTTCATTTGTTTCATTCTAACACACAAGAATGAAACATTTTAAAACATGTCCTCCTTTCTAAATTAGATTATGAGATTATTTGTGAGAGTACAAAATTCTTTGAAGATCTTTCACATCTTAGGACTTTTATTGAGGAAAAAAACGTACAGAAAAACTTGTGGTTTTTTTCCCCCTAAAGAAAATTATGTTTTACAATAAAATGATGTCTTTTGCACAAAATACAGTTTGTGAGGAGGAGTCACACAAAAGAAACAAACAAAAATCTCTGGGGGGGAGCTCTCTTGATAGAGAACAATTTTTCAAAATATGAATCTTTCTTACATCTCTATTCAGTAAGCAAATTTTCTTCAGTCTCTGGCCACTAAGCAAATTTTTCCTAGATCTGTTAAAAAGTAGGGTAGAAAAGCATGTCAGCTTTATACTGAGCTTTAAAAAACCCTCAAATACTTTCTTTCCCAGATACATTGAAATTTGAAAAATTTTGTGCATTCTTCAAAAACAAACTGAAATGAAACGATTTCCCATCTGCATTGGCCAATGTCAGTAGGTACATCTATGAAGAGCTAAGGAGGAAGAGAGAGACAGAACGAAAAAAGATGGCAGCTTTAATTCAACAATAACTTGGTTTATTATACAGGGATTCAAACATAAGCTTAAACACTGGATCTGGATGGATGAATCTCTAAGTGTCAATTTCTCCTATATTCAGATTTTTTAAAGATTATTTCTAATGTATGAAAATATGCAAAGTCTGCCAAATCCTTAACAGAAATCAACTGAAAGAAAATTATCTCACATATTGAAAAGGTTTTTTGGTTGTTCTTGTTTTCTTAGAAAATACTCGACATTGATAGCAACGTGCCTAATTCATATACTCTATTACTTTAATGAGTGTATGAAAGTCTGTGGGTGCTCATTTCCTCATAAGAATATCCAGATATTTTTGAGGGAGGGGGAGTGGAGGTAGAGAAGAAAAAGAAGAAGAAGAGGCAGAAGAAGAGGCAGAAGAAGAAGAATTCTAAAGGCATGAGGTCCTGAGAACAACAACAAGGTCACAACCTAAGTCAGCGAGACCAACAAAACCTATGTCATGGAATTATTTGGCTGGATTCCTCATGAGGGTTTTTTCATGATTATTATTGAAAAGTCCAGATTGATCAAGTGTGCAACCCTCAAAGACAAGCAGTACAAGATTACTCTTCCTTTCAAGCACCATGGAAACACAGCAAGGGGGTGAACATTCATTCAAGGCCCAAGAATATTGCTTCAGCTTGTAAGCTGTGAAGGCCCAGCAGGCAAAACTTACCCTGCGACCTTTAAGGTCTCTGAATGGCTGAGATGAACAAGGTTTTATTTCTCCTAGCACAAAGGAGCTCTTTTGCCAGTTTAAAAAGAAAAGAAGAAGAAGAAGAAGGAGAAGGAGAAGAAGGGGGAATTGAACTGTAAATAACAAAGGTGATTATGTTGTGCTTTTACCAAAGGTATTGTAAGTTCACCAGTTTCACTCAAGTTTTCTGTATGTCTCTGTGTGTCCCTCTGAATGTTTGCTTGGCAGATGATAGTTCTAAGCAACCTAAGCAAACAAGTGTTTAATACTCAATTCATTCTACAATCTAGAGATTTAAAAAGTTAGCCTTTTAAGGGGCTTGTGTGCTTCACAGGCACTTTCTCAGGAATTCTTACAATGATATTTGATAGCTGAACTGAAGAAAAAATACAGAGTAGTCCATTCCTTAGTAAGTTTAGGACCCAGGTGAGATTTGAAGAAAGAAATCCTTTCTTCACAGTAGTTTACATTCTTTTCAACCATTGCTACATCTTTGCTACTGATGAAGAAACAAACCGGTAAGAAGATATCCAGAAATTAATGTGCCCTTCCCAGCCACACATCAAGGTTAGAAATCCCAAGAATGGATCATCAGCTGAACTCAGTCAGACAAGACTGAAAGTCCTGAATTAGTTTTGGTTCATCTCATTATTTACTGGAAAAAGTATCTTGGCTCCTGGATCCCTCGGTAAACTACTTGTCCTGTGTGGTGTTGTGCTCCCCTTGAAAGATTAGAGGCATAGCTTCAGAGTACATCCAGGTTGACTTTGCCTCAGAGTTTTTGGTACCAGCTTCATCTGGTGCATCAACTATGACTATCCTGGACAGGTAGTTTATGCACTGGCAATGGTAATTTCCTAGTTAGACTACTTCAGTGCATTTTATATGAGGCTGTACCTGAAGATGACTGGGAAGAAGCAGCTTGTGCAAAATGGAGCATCTAGGCACCACAGGTCTTCCTGTGTTCCATTTGCTGTACACTGTGTGAGGACGTGGGGAAGGTTTTTCTCTGCTGTGACACATTGCATGTGGATTGTCCATTCCCTGGAAGCCTAACTGGTACCAAGATTGGGTTCATTCTAGGGTCAAGTGAAAATATTGCTTTGTATGAAATCTTTTGATGCTAATGTAATTTCATCCAAATGTGTACATGAGCATGGCTTCAAACTATTTTCAATTGTTCAATTACTGAAAATATTTTTGTCCATTCAGATTACTCTCTGTTGTTTCAAATTTTAAATTGTTTAGTTGTTTAAATTGGATGTATACATTACAATTACAGATCCATAACCTAGAATCCATAACTGCTCTGTATTTAGTAAGTCTATGTAAAAACCTCCCCCGAGCCCACTTTAACAGCCAGCAGCTGCATCAGGCAAAGGAGGCCTGTTGGGCTGCTGATTGGGGTGCAAGGAGGAGGATGTTTCCAGCTCTTTCTTACCAGCAAGTGAGGCTATGATAATCAGAAGCAGGACCCTTGTTGAAATTCCTTGTTGCAGCTTTCCTCACTGATGGGAGGGGCCTGGAAACATAATCCTTCTTGCAATCCAATTGGAATGTGATTGGACCTCTACCCAATGTGACTGCTGGCTGTTAAAGTGGGATTGAGGAGTCAGGTAAGAGATATTACTTAATTGTGCATACATAACTAAGGCCCTTACCGTTGTCATCCCAGCAGAGCAACACATAACGGTAAATAAAGAAGAAAAAGATCAATTTCCTCCCATCTTAGGGCCATGATGTTGTATGTAAGTATGCTTGTTACCTATCAGTAATTCTAAAACTGACCAAAATTCTGGACTGATGACGTAAGCTTCAGGAACATTTACATTTTGCCTGCTTCTGTTGCCATTCCATTACCCTCATGTGTTAGGCTAGGGATATAGAGAATCCTAATGAATATTCATATCCCTGACAGGTTTTCTCAAAACATGTTCATGTTCAAGGAAATGGTTCAATGGCTATGACTTTTTTTCCACATTTGAGAACTTTTTTTGCATGTAAATTTGTTTGAGCAACAAACTTTTTTAACACAATCTTTTTTTTTATTTAAAACCCAACATTTTGTGCAGAAAACAGTGTATTTGCTTCAAATGCAGTAATTCTTTTTGCACAAAATGTTCTTTTATTCAACATGCGGTTTGCATTTTAAAAAAAATAGCTGGCATCCAGTGTGGGATAGTTATGATGCTATGTAATGAATCACACCATGATGATCCCCACAATCTCCACTTGCTAGGAAGCAGCCACTGCAATCTATGGGGGGGGTCTGTTCCCTTGTTTGTTGGGAAGCAGCTAGCTGCTGTTTCACCCTTCCCAGAAGTGATCTCTGGTGTGACAGGCAGAAGCAGGAGCCCTGTTGCAATTTCTCCTTATGCTCGTGCAAGGGGAAGGGGTGAGATCATCACCTTACTGCTTCCCAAGTGACAGAGGAACAGACCTTCATTGATCGTGGTAACTGCTTCCTAGTTAGTGAGGACTGTGGGGCTTTCATTGTAGCTTCTAAACTAGGGGCTATGTAGGGATTGTAAATAAACAGCAATCACAAGTGTGTAACTCCAGGTTATGCATTCATAGCTGCTATAGAGGATTCCAGCCACCATTTCTGTGTGAGAAACACTTCTTTCACAAAAGTCCCAAACTGAAAACATCTTGAGAACTTCACATACACCCTTTTGATATCATTCAATGGGAAGAAAACTTTTGCTGTCGTTTATTCTTGAAAATGAGAATGGAAAAAAGTGAACATTTGTATCCCTATCGATGGCAAATGTTGACGTCAGAGAATGTTTTGTATTCTTGTAAGCACTGGAAAACTTGTCTTCTGTGTAAACTGAAAGCACACAGGGGACATAGTTTCACATGCTGATAGATGGTTACTTGTTTTATTAATTTTTTTAAAAAACATATTTTGGCCTCTATCAAAGTTGACATTCCTCAGGAGCTACACTAAAAAATGCAAATATATTTTCATTTAATACATTAACAAAGAGAACACAAAATTAATTATAATCTCTAGAATCATATAATATTACATTATTCCACATAACAAAGTGCGTATACATACTTTTACGCAGAAATTTCTGGAGTCATATAATGCAATCTTTAAAGAAATGCACCATTAAGCAAAGAGAACTAGAGACTATCATCCTTGGATATTTATATATGGACTCAAGTAGCAATAAGAAAGGGGGGGAGAAAAGAACCAATGGTATCTTTGGAATTGGTCACAAGGATGTCTGATGCAATTACCCTAAATGTTATCTCAGTTTATTTATAATAGCTTTCACAGTCATCTTCATCTTGAAGACTGTAAATTCAAATCTTCATTTAGACCTTTGACAGAGACTGAAACATGTTGTGCTTTTTAAAACTAATAAAGCAAATGTCAGCACATGGAGCTTTGTTTTCTGTTTTCTTTTAGTTTTCTGCGTAAAATAACCACATGCAAATTTTGCAGAGAGTAAGTCCTGAACTTTGAAGATCCTCATCAGTCTAGGCTTTTTCTTCTTCTTATCAGGGTTTCTTTGTATTCAAAAAGTGAGTGTTTCAATAATTTTTTTTTTTAATATTCTTTCCATCTCTAGTCTTTTCATATTGGTATTATTTACAGCAGTAGGTTTGGAAATGTTCACAAATGTCCAGAAGCCTCACCATTATTTGTAATAAATACTGGAATTTATTAAGCAGATTGAGAAGTATTCACAATTATAAAGAATTCCTCCCACCCAAAATTTCTTTGCACAAAGAGATTGATAGGTGACATTGAAGAAGGTAATTTCTCACCAGGATGTTATATAACGCTATTTCTGCTTTATAGTATTGTCCAGATAAATCAAAGAAAGCTGTTTGGGTTGTATTTTCTGGTTTTTATGTCCTTGTTTCCAAGGTTGTGATCATCAACACAGTTTCTTTGAAGTCCATTCCATTGCAAAAATACCTTTAGGAATGAAGTGTAGGACTCTTTTTGTACTGGTGCATGCCCGTCCATTGTAAAAAAAAGATCAGTATTTACTGCTCACTATAATTACAAAATGCATTCATCTCAAATTCATGAATACACATATCAGATCATTAAATAATAATGGCCTCATTACCTTAACATGAAAATAGCTTCTACCAATGTTCTGTCCTTTCCAACATCACAAAGTCAACCATTTTGTGGCATGTCCATCCATTTTATGAAATGATTCCAGCCTAATGCGTGACTATTTGTTCCTTGGTGATAGGTTGTATGCTTCAAAGATCAATTTTCTGAGTACAACTTTTTAAAAAGATGCGGGCAGAAATTGACCGGAATCTAAAGAGACAATTCTACTGATGAGTTTCCTTCCACCCCTCCTTCCCATGCAGTCCCCCAAGCATTCTTCAAAGTATGCTCCACAGGGCTGGGAAGTCCTCCAGAAAAAACTTACAGTATGAAGGGCTACAGTAAGAAAGAGAGAGAAAGATAAATCCATGAGACTGCTGGTACACTGATAATTACCTGGAAATACCAAAAAATAGACATTGTATTATTCCTGTATTTAAACTTTAGATATTTTTGTATACATAGATTTTCCTACTTGAATATTGAAATCCTTTCATTTGTTTGCCACTGACTTCTCTTGATTCTGTCATGGAACCCAAAATCTCCCTTTCCTCAATGTGCTTTTCTTGGCCTGTGTATCTGTTCCCATCTAAACATCACTATTGCCATTGCCATTAAAAAGGTCACTACTTTTGTATATGTTAGATCAAAGAAAATATTACTGTCGGGATATTGCTGTATTACAATTCCTGGCAAGTACATTTATTGAAAAACAGGCTGAAAAGTTTGTTGTTCTGCATTGTCCACTTCAACTTTTTATTTGTGTGAAGTGTTTCTTACTGTCAAAATCTGTTGCAAATGGATGATTATGGGGGCAAAGATGAGGTAGTTACTTCATGGCATTTTCCCTTGGGTTTTAACAGAAAGAAAGGAAGCCAGGGACAGTGCAGATCACTGGGGAGATGGCCGCACAATGAAAGATAGGCTGTTTCTAAATGGAAAGCAACTGTTTTACAACCAAAAGAAAAAGAACATTAAATTTCTGAAGAATCTAAGCTTTCTCTGCAATTAAAGTTTCTGGTGATTGGGAATCCTGAATTCCTAACAATGTCTCAAAACTGATATTGGCAAAGTGTTGAAGTTCCATCTGTGAAGACATGGTCAGTCTTAGGTATAAATCTCAGTTTTTTCCCAATTCTCAATGGATATTGAGAACAATGAAACAGCCCCCCCCCCAGTGATGGAAAACTGTACATGTTTTCTGAAACTGCACATCTTTCAGCACATAAACTAAAAATTGTGCAGCTTTCCTCACCAAAAGGAAATTGAGCAACATTCAGACCAACATTCAGACCAGCTTCAGTCAGCCTGAATTTATTTTCCTGCCCCATAATATTTGGCTTGTACAGCATTCAAACTGGCAAAGGTAGGGCATGAAAAACCTGCGGGTAGAGGTTTTTACAGCAAAGTTGCACAATTTCTCAAACTCCTGCTCAGTTTCCAAAACCTGTGTAGTTTATATTGTGCCAGGGAGAACAACAATAACAACAATTCCAGCAAGTTGTGTGAACTTTCAGTATGCCATTTTTCTTCTTGGGCAAGTTGCTCAAAGGATTATGGACCTCAAATTTTACATCATTTGGGAAGTTGATGAATTGCCATTCCATCCCTGGTCAGTACATATCCTTGAGTAATCTGAAATTAATGTCAACATAGATAGATAGACAGAGTGAGTGAGTGAGCGAGCAAGCTATTTGTATGGGATTTTTACATAAAAACTTTGTATGCTGGCTCATTATTTAAAAAAAAAAACTGACATGATACAATACAATAATATTATTTTAATACTTTTAATACTGGTATCAGATAAAAAATATAGCAGGAATCATCAATAAAATAAAAAAAAGTTTTGTCCATCCGATGACCAAAAAGTAATGTCGAAAATAAGTTCTCAGAGAAGAAATACCATAGATAAAATTCCAGTTAAAATTGAAAGTATTCTTAGTGGCTTTCAACACTGATGACTGGGCTTTATTATTTGTTATATATTAGAACCAAAAGAGAAATCATTATTACGTGACTATATCCTCGTAATTTCTAATATTTATTTTTCATTAAGGACATGCCCCTGGTTAGCATGTAGCTGCTTACTGACAGTAGATTTGACAGCTGGGCCAACTTAATCATGTTCAGCACTCATTCACACGAGCCATTTTCTTGTTTTGAATCTCTGTTTTTACACATGTAGAACTGCAGTGTCACACCATTTTGATCAAGTTGCCAGGATTCTGAGAGGAACGTAGACAGCAGTGTGCCTCACACCAGAGCCCAGAGGAAGACAAACAAGGCATTTCTTCTCCTCTTCATCGTATGCTCAGTTGCATAACATTTAAAAATACATGAGTTCAAGGCAATTGGCAGCCAGTGACTGAGAGAGAAGGCCTGCTTTCAGAGGAAATAAAGCCACCTGGTCTTTTGACTTGGGGGGGGACCTTTTCTCTTTCTCTTTCCGGGGAACCATATGTTTCATGCTACTGAAAAATATAAATCATGGCTCCCCACCTTTGTTCTAAAATAATCCTAGGTCTTAAAGATTAAATATCTAAGCTAGGGAAGAATTTCTGGCTTTATTCTTCTGCCCTTTCTAATAGTCTATCTTGAAACCTGCAAAACTGTCCCCTGGGAAAAGATACTCCCCAGTAGGCAGGCAGGCAGGCAGGTACAAAGGAAGGAATGTCTTCTTTATTTTTTTTTATTAAAATATTTGTCTCGCACCCATAAATACATGGATCTATAAATATAGGATCTCAGGGTGCTGTACATATAACATTGATTCAAAACAAATCAATCTGGAAAAAGAAAATTTGAGATGGACGAAAGGCATATTAAATAGTTTAATACAACCCAAGAACCACCACTCCATACACATTGCATCTTATTAGTATTCAGCTTGCATTTATTGATCCTCATATAGCCCACTACACCATCCAGGCACATGTAGAGCTCAATATCACTAAGTACAAAGAGAAGTAATCCTGAGTGTCTTCTGCAGATTGAAGGTGCCTGGCCCCAAAATTTCTAACGACCTCATCCTGTGACTTCATATAGATATAAAACAACAGAGGGTGGCTTTGGAATCATGTAATACTCCTCAGGTGAATGACCATAAGGCTTAGAAGGAATTTTTGAATAACATTCTCTGAAGCAAATCTTCCACTGCCTCCTAGTCCCATTCTGCAGAGCAGTTCCAGATATTGTTGGCTTACAACTCCCATCAACTTTAGCAACTATAGGCAATGATAAAGGATTCTGGGAATTGCAGTCCAACAGCATCTGGGGATCATGCATTCCCCAACTCTGTGACAGTAAAATCTTGCCAGGGAGTTCATAAAACAAAGGTAAAAACCATAAAGTGCATAAATGTAATAAAGAATGCAAAATCTAAGACAATGTAGAACAATTTTTGATACCATTTACCATGATCAATGGTATCAAAAACCCGAAAGTAATCCAGGTGGATCAACAGGATAATGCTCCTTTGATTTCCACCTGGATAAGTCTTTAGTAAGGAAAACTAAGGCTGTTTCAGTATCATAGACTGCCTTGAGAACAGTCTGGAATGACTCTAGATAATTTGTTGTTGTTTTCTTTCAAGATGAACTACAACTCCCATCATATCCCATCAATGGGTAGGCTGGCTTGTTCTGAAGCAAGTTCAGCAATCCTCAATACTGCCCTGTTATGAATTTCTGTGTTTATTTTTATTTTCCCATTCTAACTTTTCTAGGTGACTTTATGTAATATTCAAAAAAACAGTGTTAAAGTTTGCTTAACATAATCCAGATATATTATTTTGATACACAAACTGACTGAGAATCTCTCAATTTGGAAATTAGATAGTAATCACAATAGTTGTCAACCATTGCCACAGGATTTTTTTTCCTTTTTTGATATGGCCTGCTTCTAAGTCTTCCATGTGGACATAAATAGGTTTGAATAAATATAGCTGCTAAGGGTTTAATATCACAATACCTGTAGGAATAAGTATAACAGACAGAAAGTTGGATGAAAGTCTTGGAGAATTTCCCAGTTCAATTTCTTACCTAGAAGTTCATAAATACCAATGAAACTCTGAACTTTGCTTTGAATCCTACTGTTGATAAACAACAACTAGATTTCTCATGAGGTTAATCGAATAACCACAAAATACAACCCTTTAACCAAAAAAAAAAAAAAGGGAAAAAAAAGGAGAAGGATGATGAATGGAGAAGAGAACAAAAGAAATGAAAAGAAAGAGCACCTTCAAAGATGATATTTGTTCACAACCTGGGGACGTTGCCATGGAAACCATATTCTTTTGATCCATAAATTTAGTTAAGGTAAGCAGAAGCTACCAAGCCAGGTCCACTTGCTGTGGGGTCAGAAGATAAGGTAGATTTGACACAGGGAGGTTCTTTAATCTTGAAACTGAATTTTGGTTTTCTCTTTTTCACCCTTCTCCTCTCTGGATCCTCCTCTCCCATTTTCTTTTCTTATTCAAAATTGCTGTGTTTTAGTGGAACTTCCTCAGTGGCATCTCTCAGATTGGTTTTACAAGAATACAATCATTGCTGTTTCATACAAACAGAATAGAATACAACTGACTACTTCAAAGCTTATTGGGCATTTCATGCAATTTCCTCATGCTGAAAAACTCTGGAGTGAAGTTCTTCCATTTCAGCACATTTCTTAAGCCTCACCCCCTAGTGATAGAAAACTCGATAGAAAACTAAACACCTGCAACAGATAGCATATGGAAGCAGAGCATAGGAAGATTACCTGAAATATCAGAAAAGAGGCAAATGCAGGCCCTTTCCATAGGATGTCATCATCCCTTATTGGGGACAGGGGAAGAACAAGACCTGGACATCGATCAGGTCACATACTTCTCTCGTCCCCAGGCAGTGTGATTGCACCCCTGTCAATGACCGGCGATTGTGCCACCATCCTGCTGCCCGCCTGCACTTGCCTGAGCTCTGGAGGGCCAGGAAGTGCAATGGCTGTGCTTCCTGCCCCCCCCCAGCCTGGGACAGTACACGGCTACACTGAGGGAGCAAGGACGGCCATTCCTGCAGGCAGCCAATGTGGAGGGGGCGCTCCTATCATATTCCCATCCCAGGAGAACCTCTACCAAGATCTCTGTGGGATGCCGCTGGGAGCAGGTAGGGTGTGGAAAGAGGCATAGTTAGCAACTGATTTATTGACTCAAGCTAATATCAGTGAATCCCTTATTTTGATGACAATTTGTTTCTACCAAAATTATGGAGATGCAGCCAGCAATACTGGTTTCCTCCACTGGATCTCTGTCAAACTTCCTGGTCAATGGAGTATTCAGTGTGTGTGTGGGGGGGGAATCATATGATCACACCATCACCTTCACTTTCTCCACAAGTGTCAGATTGCTAGATTAAGAGACATGTTCCCACCCCTCATACTGAGTATGATCAGTGGGGATGTAGATCAAAGCATTTATGGGAAGGAGGGAGTACAGTAGAGAGTAAAAAGTTACTTTGAAGTAGAACAGCATGCTGAAGTCATCCATAACTTAGCAGTGGTAGGGTTATGTTCTGGGACCCAGAGCAAGCCATCCCTTCTGCATTGGTGTGCTCATTCTCCTAAAGATGTAATTATTTGCTAATTTTCATCTTAAAGGAAGCAATGAGTCAATTTAGCAATTTTAGCAAGTTGTCAAAATGTTTTCACTTTGATTCTCTCCAAGGTATCATTTTAATCATTTCCATCATCCAAGTGTGATGATCTGTATTCTTTTTACGTGGCAGCATGTTCTTCCTTAGGAACCAGAAGATTCTGCAGGGAGTGTCTGCTTCAACATTCATCTCGAGGGAAAGGTTCCTGAAAGTTCCCTGATGAGTGATACTGATGGATGAAGTCTAAATATTACCAAAATGTCTTACAATTGTAGCAAGCCAAATTAATACCAGTAATATGTAATAGTGCCATACATATCATCTCAATCTTCACCACAAATGCTGCACCACAGAGTTCTTTATCCTGCTCCACCATCCCTTTTCCACTTACCTATTTATTACAGTTAAAGTTGTAGCAGGGACACATTTTGGTGTGGATAGAGGTAAGCCTTATTGGTTCCTTGCAATTAAAAGAACATTGTGACATCAAGAGATATGTAACAAATTGTTTTGAAGATATCTGACAGCCAAACAAAGGATCTGCTGTCTAATGGCTCTCATGTTACTTGGGCTCTGTATCTGATCTCAGTTTTAATCCATTTTAAAGGAAGGATTCAAGGAGCACAACTTACTTCAGTACTCTGAAAAGGTCCTTTTAAAATCTAAATGAAATCTAGATGGCTTCTAGATGAAGCCAATAGATTGCGCAGTGACATGGGAACCACCAGCTGCCACTGGTTAGGTATCCAAGAAACACTACTTTTCCAAAGTTTCCTCATATCTGGGACCCTACTGTAGAACTATTCTAATGGTTTTCTAAGAACAGTGGTTTCAAGCAAGATTCATCACCTTTGCTACTTACACAGCAATCATCAGGACAGTTGAGCAGGCCACACAGACTCATGGGCCATTTCTGCATGATGGGGCTGTGCTACTTTGGGAACAGGAAGGCAATGGCCAGCTAATCATGATTCTGCACACCGTTGTCACCGGTCTGCTGGCATCCCATCCGCAAGTGTCATGCTCGCATGGTATTTGCAAAATGGAAAAAAATCCATTTTGTGCCTACAATTGTGCAGTGCTCCCATACTTACCATCATGCGGAAAGGCAGGGAAGTGTGATGGTGAAGCTTCCTTCCATAGTGTATCATGGGAAAGTGTCCAGCTGAACTGTGGAAGGAAGAGGTGGGGTAATCGCACTCCCTTCCACAGGGAGCTGATGAGGTGTGGAGGGAAGTGTCCCTGTTGTGCTCCCTTCCCTGCTCGGACTGCTGTGGAACGATGTGTGAGGACATTGTCATGTGGCGATGGCCATGGTTACAGGGAAGGCAAAAAAGAGATGCTTGGAATGTGCTAGACTCTCAACAAGAGAGATCTAGGATCTAAATTGGACTTAAAATCAGAATTGGAATAAGCCAACTGAAAAATATCTTGGTTTGCCCTGTCTAGTTCTAAATCAAATATTGGTAAGTGATTTGGTTCTTTTTTGGGGGGAGGGGATAAGCTCATCACTATGAGAAATGGAAAAAAAACATATGAGAAGTGTCTTTCTCTGACACTGACACATACACAGACACACTAAATAGTAACCTGATTGAACAGTGCACAGAAAGGATGGATGAACAGGGAAACTGTGAAGGAACAGAGGTCACTGTGAAGGAAGTCAGTCAAAAAAACAGGAACTGGGTAATAAAGAAATAATAGGTTGTATAGTGTTGGCAGAAGAAAGAAACAAGCTTTGAGAGTTAGAGAACCAGGGATCTATGGGGACACAAAGACCAATGACACACTGTGGAGCTGCAGGAAAGAGGAGGCTGAATTTCAAACACAGAACTAAACTAGCCAGGGAAAGCATTGGCTCGGAGGCATCTAATTCAGGTAACAAAATAGGATTTACATACTGAAGGACCAGCTAAATGAGTTTTCATTTTGCTTGCTATTGTGTCAATCAATATTCATTCATGTTGCCTTCTTTCTCTTTTGATATGTATTATGTTTTTTAAAAAATGTCCAAATATGTTTTTAATGGTAGTTGGCCTTCTTTAGTCCCCTCAGGCAGGTCTTATCTCACTGCTACACATTCCTTGTCTATTTTCCTCCCAATAACAAACATCCCCTGAATTGTATATTTTGTAAAGCAAAGGAAATAGACCTGGTATTTCACTTCGGCTTCTTACAAAGGTAGTCAGATTGCAAATTATCAATTTTCAAGACCAAGTTAATTTCCACCACATATGCACAGATTTAATTCTAATGATTAGAATCTATAACAGTCTGTTGATCCATTATGTTAACAGTCTTACTGGGTTAGCACAAAAGTAGATCTACCCTGCCTCCCTGGACTGGAAGAAGCTTCTGAGCTCTAGGAAGAAAGCAACCCTTTATGCTTCCAATTTGCTTCTCCCACAGCAATCAATAATCGGAGGCATAGTGCCTCTGAACATGGATATTCTGTTCAGTTACCATCACAGGTAGATTCTGTAGTGCAGATGTGCATGATGAAAGTCTCCATAGGCCTGATTTCCAATCAGGAAAACTCAATTTTCGGCTTCTGCTCCTTATCAACAATCTAGTAGTACACTTTTTAATTTGACCAAGGCCAGGTCTTTTGAAAAGTGAATGGGACTCAGCTGCCCATTCAAAAAGAAGACATTCTTTGCATTACAACAAGCCTAAGATGAATAAGAAATTCCCTCAAAACCTGGTGTAATCTCCTGGGAGGATTACAAGTAAGCTCAGAGGGAACAGGGAAGTCTGAAGGAATGCCAGATGACACCACCATCCATGCTGATTTAAAGCCTCAGTTCAGCTCTGAAATCCCTGGGTGGCGTTAGTTTATCACAGAAGCTGTCCTTCATGAAGTTATCTAATAAAGCCATTGACGATAGTAGCAATCACCACATATTGCAGCATTGAATTCCATATTTAAAAGCATATTCCCATATAAGGAAATGCCACTGTGTCCAGTAGGGTGCACAGGAATGCTACACTTGTGAACAAGACTTCACTTCAACTGGATGACACTGAGGGCATTTCCATACTATACTGCTATTATTCCACATCCAACATCCTGTGGGATTCTGGAGTTTGTAGTTTACTGAGGCCAAAGAGCTCTCTGGCTGAGAATTCTAAATGCCGCTCCCTAAACTACAAACCCCAGGACTGGATGTTGAAAATGGGATAATGGCACTATAAGAGTGTAGTGAAGAAAGCTCCCAAGTTAAGCACCTTTGACCTTTCTAAGTGAAAAAATTAGTGCTCAAATGTACTGAAAGAAGATTAGAAAATGGATCACATGTATTCATACATTTATCAGCTTGGTTTTAAAATTAGCATTAGACACGTTTCAGTACCATCACATAAGAGACTTGTTGACATCATGTATGATGGGCCAGGAAAAGCCATATCAAACTCCCTCTCCTCCATTCTTAAAATAAATGTCAACATTTAAAAAAAAATACTATTTTGAATGCATCATTACTTTGAAGATTTACAACCGGTTGCTAATAGTGCTGGCTTGGGGTGCTTTTGTTTTTATTCCTGAATGAGAGAATGAGGTGGATGTTCAGAGGCCAATTTTGGATCTTCGCAGGGGTTCCAATAAGGTCCTTCTCTCTCCTTTGTTTCCCAGGCTTCTCAAGACTCTTGAAATCTGTTCAGGCATCTAATGATTTTTCTCTGTCTATAGACCTTTCCACCAGGAATCCAAGATTCTGGTCTGGGGTGAAGGGTACCTTACAAGCTTGGATTTTCAACCAGCAAGAAGGCTTATTTTCCACTTCAGAGACTACGGCCTTTTCCGCAGCTTAACTTCTGATGCTGCTGGAGTGTGGGCCTTGCATGAAAAGCCTGGGCAGGCAGGCTCTCACAAGCCTCCTGCTTCCCTGCTGTTCAGGCTCTGCAGCTCCTTCTTGCTCACGCGAGAGCCCTACCCACACCCCGCCCCTTCCTTCCACAGTGCAGCCTGGGAGTTGTAGGCTGCACTGAGGGAGGACGTGAGACAGGCCCGGCTCCAGAGGCTCCACACTGCAGGTGAGTGCAGTCCAGGCCCGTAAGCCTTGCGCAAGTGCAGCTTATTTTCGGTGAAAATAAGAAAATGCGTATTTGCTGCGCTTGCAGGCCTTGAGTGTGGCAGAAATGGGAGTGTGTCATGCAGACCACTCCTGATATTTACGCAATGCTCAAGGGGCCCTTTCGCTTGTACACTGCCATGCGAAAAGGGCCTACTTCTTCTGATTTACTCCTTTGGAGCAGATATTACCAGAAAACCTGTTTCTCTCTCCCTATACCTTTTCTTATAAATTTTGTCCATCCCTCTCTGAACTGCTTCCTGCAGTAACCGAGTTTTCTTTCCGGATCTCTTAGGCTATCTTCCTTTTCTCATCCCTCACAGTTCTTTGAGCCTTCTTCCCATCCACTTCCTTCTGTTTTTTTCCTCCTTCCTTTGATAACTCTACAGTTCAAATTACACTCTGCTCCACTGACACTAGCCATGACTGGTGTGATCAGCCTGAATCAGCCAGTATGTAACTGCTGTTCACTTCCTACAAAATTTCATTACAGAGATCTCTTAGCTTCTATACATCTTATTGAAGCAGAATGTATAAAATCATAATGTTTGAGTGATGGGGTGAAAGCTCTGCATATGATAAATTCATACATGCAAGTCCACATTTGCTTCCTGTACTTTGGCCTGATCTATTAGTCCCAGGCATATTTCCTCACTAAACTCTTGTTCTAGCATATTTGTTTGATGCAAATACAGATCTTGTTGTCCTCAGTTGACCACATTAGTGTCTTAGAAGATCTCCAGATCTTTCTAAGTTTCCTCTGCCAAAACACAAGATTGAGTTTCTTTCTGGTCACCAGTCAGCTATGATTTACAACTCCTGCCTAGCTATTTCCATTTTCTACCTCTATTCTAGTATCAGTGCCAATCTTCTCCCTAACTGTTTTGCGTCCACCATTCTCAAAATCTCTAACAAAATTTCAACAATCGGTTGTGTGGAAAGTGAACAGTTATATCATGTGCTAATTGCATCTTCCTCATGCTGATTCTCTTCAGACTCATTGGGTTACAATTACCTTCATCCTCACCTTACACAGCTGTTGTTGTATTCCAAAATGCTTGAAAAGAACCAGTTTGGTGAAGGCTATACTAGAGAAATCACCTCCAGAGAGGACAGGACAGTTGTATCTTTCAATGATTTTGAAGGCATTTTTTTTTCTAAATTGCTTAGTTTGGGAGAAATATTCTGAGAATTGTCTGAAGACACTTTTTCTCACATTTGTTTAATCAAGGAAACAATAAAGATTACTACTTTCTCAAAGAATAGGCCTTTGCCAGATCAGGTTTGACAACCATCTCTTGTATCTACTGTCTTGAAAAGGAACATCAGAAAGACTTTTTTGTCTGTCTGTTTGTTTAATGGAACTCAATCTTCGCATGATCAAGCACAACAACATCTAAAATTGAGTGCCAGGCCCAATGGTAGCTCAAGGCATTTCCAGGCAACTGCCAGGGTCTTATTGACTCAATGGAATCTACTGAGTCATCTCTTAGCTCTCAACTCATTGCAAGATCTTAATAATTGCGTTTTTACTGGCTCATGATGCCGCCCAAGTGTTCCAATACACCAAGCAATGCTCTTTCTGGGTCACTAAAGGAAATTAAAATGTCTGCACAGCAACCAGGTCTAACATTAATAAGAAAAGTTAATAAGAAACCTTATTATAAGAAATTATCTAAACAAAGTAGTATAGTTCATCTTTGCCAACAGGTGAGTCTACAATAGGCTCCATACTCTTGCAGGAGAAGGTACCAGATAACACAGTATTCATATAGATCCGGAGAACAGAAACTAATATTGCATATCGATTTTCCTAGTTCATTGCAAGTGTATGTGATTCATCATATAGAAGAAGAAGAAGAAGAAGAAGAAGAAGAAGAAGAAGAAGTAGTAGTAGTAGTTGTTGTTGTTGTTGTTTTGCACACCAGTTTGGAATAGATGGTATACATGTGGATATTACCTAATTTGTGATTTATTTATTTATTTATTTATTTAGGGCATTTATACCTTATCCTTCAGCCAAAAAGACTCTCAGAAAATCATTAATTTGACAGGTCATTGCCCCCAGGTTTGAAATCTAATATGACACAACACAAAGAGAAAAAGGAGCCCTTTCCACAGCTTACCGGCTTCTGGCTCCTGGGGGATCTTGGTAGAGCATCTCCTGGGAGTGGAGGATGATAGAAGCACTCCCCTCTGCACAGGCTGTGAATAGAGGAAGTGTGATGGCACTGCTTCTTCCTTCCATAGTGCAGCCAGGCACTGTCCCAGGCTGCACTGGGGCAGGAGGTGCAGCCATTGCACTTGGAGCACCTCCGTACCTAAAGTAAGTGCAGGAAGATGGCAGGAGGGCTGTGAAATCACTGGTCATTGATGGGTAAAACTTGTCGATGATTTGCGGCACAATTGTGCTGCCTGGGGACAGGAGAAGGACAGGACCACAATGACATTGTGTGTCGGGGGCTCCGGCCTGGCCGGCTCCTCTGGAGCCGCGGAGGCCACTGCGGAGGTGGCTCCCGAGGCTGAGGACGACCCGGTCTCCTCGCGAGTTGCGGAGGAGGCCTCCGGCGTCGGGAACAGCTGCCCAGATGCCGTCGAGGCCACCACCGCCGCGGAGGAGGCAGCGGTTTCTCCCGTTGTCGCGGATGGCCGCCCCGGGGCCGTCGGAACTGCCGCCACTGAGGACGAGGCTGGGGAGGCCTCCGCCACCCCGGGAGGCCGCCCGGATCGTGCCAGCCCTGCCGCTGCCGAGGGACTCACCTGGGAGGCCACTGCCACCGAGGGGGACGCCGACGGAGTCACCACCGTGGAGGGGAGCCGCCCGAACGCTGCAGCAGATGACGACGAGGCCTCCGCCGCCGAGGGAGGCCGACTGGGCACTCGCCCGGGGAGGGCAGGGCCCAGGTTCCACTCTGGGCCACCGCTCACCCGCGGGCCCGATCCAGAGGAGACCGTCGGCCTCCCTCCCACGTTCCCGCAGCGGCGGCAGGCCAAGGAGGCTGCTCGCCGTTCCCGGCGGCTGCTGGAGCGGCGGTTGCAGGCTGAGGGCTCGCAGCTGGCCAACAACGCTCAGCTGTGAGCCTGGCTGAGGGCTCCCAGCTGTGCAGCAACCCCCGGATTGGCCGGCACCAGTGCTGGGCTCCTTCTTAAGGCCAAGAGGGAACCGAGCTCAGCACGGAGCAACAACCAATGGCTCTCCGTGCATTGCCCGTCCGTGCTGCAATCCGTTCCTGCCATGTCCCTGCCGGATTCCTGCCTCGAAGCCTCACCAGCCAGCCGACTCTTCATGGTTTGGGTGAGGAAACCCTCTATTTTGTTTCTACGTTTTACCTGAAGCAAGGTCTGCCTTAGTTTATTGCTGGACTGCCTTAGTTTATTGCTGGACTGCCTTAGTTTGCTGCCAAATCGCTGGCTGAGGCTTCTGAGGCGCAAGCTTCGACCCGAGCCTGGCCCTAGCCTGCCCGGCCCCGCCTAGCCGCTGACATTGTGCATAAGTGTCATCTGGGTCCCATCCTTCTCCTGTCCCCAATGTGGGATGACAATGTCCTGTGGAAAGAGCCTAAGTTCAGATACTGTCTCTCCCCCTCAGAGGCCACAGCCCTTCCAGCTGAAATGGAAAGAGAACCTCTAATCAACTACTAAGACTGAGGCACAGGTAAACATGTACAAGGCTATCCATCTTAGCTGGTAATGTCCATTTGTTGATGATGTTGTTGTCTTAGTTTTACATAGCCACAGAATATACTAGATTTTTCTTTACAATTTATGTATTCAAAACTGCAATAATCCTGCAAGCCTGCTAAGAAGGTCACTAATGGAGTTTAGGTACACTAAAGCCACAATGTAAACTCTCTTTTTGTGAATCTGTATCTATCCCTGTGAGTTCCCCTCTGTTCCTCTTTGCCTCTAGGTCTGTTTTGTATGTGTGCGGAGCTTGCGTGGGATGCTTGAAAATATTGTTCATTTTTTTAAAAAAAAAATGAAGTAAGAGATTTAAACTTGTTTAGTAATTCTGTTTTGATTGTGCTTCATTAAATAATTTATCATACTGGTAAAACACACACACACACTAGAATGCCTCCTTGGGACCTACAGGAGTATATGCTGAGAATGCATATTAAGAACACCAGCAATCTACATTATCTTAACAAGTTCTTAGCCTGCCAGAGGCATTTCTCTCCATTTCTTTAGCTTTTCCTGGTTTTTTTTAAAGTTTTTTTTTTTTTTTAAATGAAGCAATTATAACTGCAGTAGGGAGGCCATGGGTGGAAGAAACATAGCTAAAGGAGCATTTGGCATCTGCTTCCTAAGGGGCCAAGACTTTGGGCATTCTGGTTTAGGGGATGCAAAGTATCTCTCTTTTCCCTTCTCCTTTATATCTTGATGTAATAAATATTTCCAAGCTACATTATATGGAACATGCACTGAAAGGAAACACAATGTTTTATTCTCTGAGATGAAGCCTCTGTCTGAACTCTAATTGCCTTTTGTATTTGGTCAGCATTTTCCTTCTAGATTAAGATGGGTGAATGTCATGGAGTTAAGATTTCATAGACCTTGCACGTCTGTGCACAAAGGTGAGAGGGAGTTCCTTGAAAAGAAGGAGTCCCCCCACAAGAACTGAATGAATTGTCTTTGTTCACTTTATTATGCTTACTGATTTGAAACAATACTTAAAAGCATATGTAACCAACTGGGATATCTATGCAACGTTTACTCTTTAAGCTTTGCCATGCTAACATCTCAAAGACAAATCCTGACCTGAGTTTCATGGGCAAATGCTGAATCTGGGTATAAGACTTGTATTTATGAATGGCTGAGGAAATCAATTATTGACAGATTTGATTTTTAAAGACCTGATCCATATTTCCTCCACTCATCTGCAGATTAGCACTTTGGCTATTTCTGCACTATACTGTTATAGTACTATAGTGCTATTATTCCACTTTCAACATCCTATGGAATTCTGGGATTTGCAGTTTAGGGAGGGGCATTTAAAATTCTCAGCCAGAGAGCTCTTGCGCCTCAGGAAACTACAAACCCCAGAATCCCACAGATTATTGAACGTGGGATAATAGCACTGCAACAGTGTAATGTAGAAATGGCCATAGTTATCCATTGACTTTTCCACATCCCAAATATTCTGACAAAATTCTTTACTTTACTTTAAAATCATTCCCCCACCATCCCTCCCCACATATGAATCAATATATTTTCTTTCCTGGGCTATATATACCCACACACACACACACACACACACATACATATACATACAGAAATATAGTGGAGCTTTATTGTTGAACAAATGCAGAAGTGACACAGACCAGAAATAAAATGTCAGCTCAATCCTAGATGAGTCTGCTCTGAAGTAAGCCCAACTGACTTCACTAGGGCTTATTCTTAGGCAGGCATAGCATAGGTAAGAAATCTGTGACCCTTCAGCAGTTGTTTTTGCCAGCTGGTCAGTCTTCATTATGAGAACCTGTTACTGCAATGTCTGTGCCGCACTTAAGGTGACATAGATATTAATTTGATATCAGTAATTTGGCTCTCTTCCACCATCCCTTTCCACGTATTTGTGAGGCCCCTGGACAAGCACAGAACTAGGCTCGGCCACTAATCACTGGACATTCCATTCTCCACCTGGGCAGGCCAGAAATAGCCAGATCAACCGCTTTAGGAGACCTCTCTGCAAACACTCTATTATGTATGCACAATGCTTACAAAGAACTCCCTGCCCCGAGCAGGCAACTTGACAAGCTGAATGCTCAAATGTCAAGCACTGTGCATCTGCATAGTGGCTACTCCATTGTCAATTCAGATCTAAAGCAATCATGTTAAATTTTGACCTTTCCAAAGCTTTGTCTCTTGCCTGAAACTTATTGATTTTCCTTAAGTACGGACTGGCCTACAGCTACATTCTCCCTATAAAACCCCCCGATTCCGAGACCATCCTTGGATCGCTCCTGAGTTCCATCCCGTCTTGCCGCCACTCTGCTTGGCGAGCTTTCCCTGCAGTCATATTGGCTGAGACTGCACAACTTCGGACCTTCGCAGTGATCTATCCAGGCTTCAGGACAGGTGTCGTATCACCTAATTCAACCACCCCTCTGAAAAATCCCTCTGTCCCACTCCAACCTTTATTTTCTATAGTTATCTGAGTGCGTGTGTTGCATATACTGTTTGTCTGTATTTAATAAAGATCTCAATCATTCTTATAACTTGGTGTGCTCCTTGGCTTGGCCTGACCCCGTAGACTTTGGGTAAAAGATTCCACTGCTTGCCCTGCCTCTTGCATTGCTAGCTTGTGCTCTCAGCTAATTCCCCCAAACTTAGTTAATTGAGAGCGCAGATAGGTGTCCCTCCTGGAACCCCCTGTAAACAGGGTAACAAACCCCTTATGCAATCCAACAACATCTGGATCACAATTGATTCCCCACTCATGGTGTATAAAACTGTGACTTGATTAATTCATCTCCCCAATAATAATAACTATAAAAACTCACCATGAGGGTTACTGCAGCTGACAAAGTTAAGTCTTATATGCTAATGGCTAATTCTAATTTTTGTTCCTAAAGATATATAAATAAACAGAAGTCACTGGACTGTGAAATACAATGGATTCTAAAAGAAAAATCCATCAGGAAAACCACATGGAGATATTTACCGGAAAAGCTGTGCAGTTTTTGCATTCCACTGACCTGTTTTCATTCATATTTATCCACAGCAAATATCTGGTCATCATTCCATATCTTCTGTTAAAAAAAAAAAAAAAAAAAGTGTCATGCAACTTTGTACAGTTCATACTAGCAAAGCAACATTTCAGCTCCCCCCCCCAATGCAAGAACATCAGCCCTAAAGTAGAGAACTGGATTCTACTTTTCCTTTGTAATTAAAGCTTGTCCTCTTTAATTACAACTCCTCAAACTCTCTTCAACCTCCCTCTGGGAAAATAGATAATTTTTTTTGTTATTTACAGAGGCTTTGCCAATTCTTTGCTTCATTTCCAGCCACCTACACAGTCTTATGAACATATGAACCTTATCCGGTGAAGACAGAACATTATCCAGACTTCTTCTCTGGGTCCAGGAACATGTTGTCCTTCAGGCAATATCCTCTTGGTCTTTGCTTCAGCCATCTGACCACCCACAAGCTCTGCTCTTCCACTGATGCTCCTGTTGACAAAAGGTTCTTCTAGCTTGGTTTTTTAGGCCAGTCAGATTAATGCAAATGTGGGTAGAGGTTTCCTTGTTAATCAGTCATAGACTCCACTCTGGGTTTTGGTCTTATTAGCTGAACACAAACCTCTAGATAGGTTCAGCGACCTGGATAGCTTCTTTCCAAGTCCAGATTAAGACCCAGGGTGGACTCATTGTCCCACTGACATGGTAGCCACCAGCTACCTCTGATTTTATATAGCTCTATTGCCATGGTATATAACTGGCAAATGTATAAGCCAATCAAGAAGCTATGCATATGTCCCTAAAATGACATCAAGAGCATTTTTTCACCCTGTACTTTCTAATTAGGCAGAAATGAGACTTGTCTCTAGTAGACTGTCCTTTCTATAAAGCTCAGCTTAATAGACAGTTGGTCAGGGCCTTCCCCTTGTGAAGTGATGTAAGAATAGCTAGTGAGAAACAGAGGCAAGAAAGGGTTACTCACCTTTATCTGTAAGTAGCAGAAGGCATGAGTAGAATGAGAGCCCCCCTTGGTCAGCACTGGGGCAGTAAACAGTTGTTAATTGGCTAGCTGCCCTTGAAAATTATAGAAACTGGCCAATCAGCAATCACACACACAGAGATGACTATGGTTAGGCATAGACAGAGTAGTGTATTTCTGATCCATGTCCTCTTTCCATGTTGTTTAATTTTTCACATCATTTTGATTATCATTTTTTAAAAAAGGAGGCTAAGGCCTTTTCTGCACTTTGTTTCTGCAATGGGCCAGAGCGTCCTCCAGCAAGGACGTTTGCACTTGGGGGTGGACAGGGTCCGGACTACTTTCTGTAGTTCCAGACTTCAGCCCGCTCCGGAACGAGCAGAAGTGGTCGCTCGCTGTGCTATTGAAAGACCACTTAAAACAGGTCTTTCAACTGTGCGGCACGCCCCACTCCATGGCTGCTCTCCAGTGTAGATTTGCAGGCTCGCACCAGCGCAAGCATGCAGATCTTCTGGGGGTGGGCTTTAGGCTGGCGAGCTTCACCGGTTGGTGAAGATCCTCCACCAACGGGAAGCCGCCATTTTCGTCCCCGGAGCTGTGTGTAGCGTGGGCATGCACTGCTCCGGATCAGTCCGGATCCTCCGAGGGAGCACGCCAGTCCGGTAAGTAACAGAACAGGGCGTTTTCTTTGCCAAGTGTGAAAAAGCCCTAAGATTCTAGATGTTAGGTAATTATACCAGTCCAACATAACTAGGCTGATGTAGGCTAGAACTATGCGCAGAGTAAGAGGGCCTAAGGAGTACACTGTAAGAATGCACTGCCATGAAAAGAAGGGGGCAGAATCCTCATAGTTTTGATCAGAAGAAGAAGGCTGCTGGCTCCAAACAACTTATTTCTCTAATGCTGGCCTTCCTGAAGACTCTGTGAAGCTAAAACTTCTCTGAGAAGGCCATGTGGCTTTTCTCGTAGCACAGACAATTTTGCAAGCATGAAGATGATGACGGCCATGAAGAATATTTCTTCCTCCTTTCACAGTGCTGCACAATCTAGGTAAAAGAGTATTCTGGAAACATATTAGACCCAGTGAATCAAAACTAACCTGGGAAATTCCATTGATTCAGTGGGCCTACTTTAGTTCGGGTCAGCAGTTGGAGTTGGTCACTGGCAAAATACACCCTGTGTAAGTTCTGTGCAAGCATCTTATACTATTTCTTCTAATGCATTACAGTAGAAGTGAATGAGAAAGAAAATACTGAATATGGTTTTGATCAATGAGTGTTACCTTTTGTTTATAAACGTCACTCTCAAAAAGCCAGCTGTGTGAAAGTTTTTTTAATACACGATAAATTTCACAAATCTATCTCTGCTTTATGGATTGAATGACACATGAATCATCTGGTTCAACTCAAATTAGCTGCCAGTCCTGCTTTTTAACCAAACAAAATTCTGCTATACCTACAGGACAAATGCATAAGAGCATACACTCCAACTGTTCCTATTTAGCGGTGACAGTTCCAATTAATCTTCTATCATCCCACTTTTTCAGCTGCTTTTAAAAAGTTCCAATTTCTCTTTCTTCTTCCTTCTTTGTCCTCACCTTGCTTCAATTGCTACAAACTGATGTCAAAATGTAAAATGAGTTTGTACTCCGTTCACACATCTTGAAACCATCTGGTGTTGCTAGGCCATGCATGTTGTTACCCCAAAACGTAGATGCCACAAGGGCCACCCTGCAATGCCAAATACCTCCTTGAAAAAGTGGGGAATTAACTAGTTCAAAATCAGGAGGCTGCAAGGCGGGGAGGCAACTCAGCGAGATCTTGCTACCAGTGTTTATAGGCACATGCAGGAAAGAACCAGGCAGAGAGTCAAAAGTAAGCTAAAAATGTGTTTCATTGAGGGGAATTCACTCATGCATGGACACAAGGTACACACAATCACACATTCACACAAGAACTAACTGAAAGATAAAGGGGGGGGGAATGTATAGAGAGACTGAGGGTTTTGAGGGATTTATAATTACTAGTCCAGAAGAGTCGTGATGACCAGAAATGTGTTTTGGCTTAGAGAGGACCTAAGGATAGTTCTCATTCAGACAGACATAGTGATGGGTAGACCTTCAAGAGACTGCACTGGGCATCCTGAAATCAGGGGTATTTGTACACTGAAAATAGCCTGTGGCAGTGGAAGGTATGTGCAATTTCAGGTGTGGAATAATGGGAATTGCAGCACAGACAATGGGGTCTGGAGTGGACTGATTGGTTTCATTTTCTTGGTTGAGAGGGGGTTTCTGGGCTAGCTGCAGTAGGATATGCACATCGTAGAGGTCCTGACTTCTATATCCTAGTACCTTATTGTTTTCTGAGGTTGGCATTGATAGGATTAACTCACAGCCATTAACTCAGGCTTTCTTGGCTAATTTCAGTGAACTTTTGACCTCGCCATGCTAAGGTCACCTCTGACTTACCCCCAGTCAGTGTCCCTTTATCCACATGGCCTTGCCAGTCATAAGTATAATTTATATTTTATGCCATTTAAACATATCTGCCAATTTATATATTTTGCCAATTAGACCATATCAAAATGTGGGGGCATAAGCCTGGTAACAATGTCCTGTTGTAGGCATCTGTGAAATATTGGAATGGTATGGAGGGGGCTTTTGGAGGGAGAAAGTCACACTCTGGCAGACATAAGATCACTAGAAGAGGGCTCTACACATGTTTATTATTTATTAAATTTATGACTTCTCTGTCAGAAAAGAAAGCCTGTTAAGAGTAAAAACAAACAAACAAATAAAAACCAAATACAAGTATACCTCTGTTAACAAAGTAGATTACTTCTTTAGCAGAAACTTTACTTTTTTCAGTCTTTAACAAAAAGGACAGTGATATGTTCCAGCACCACAATCAATCAATCAATCAATCAATCAATCAATCAATCAATTCCACATGTTTCAGCAAACTTTTTAGGCAAAACTAGCAATATGCACACTCAAAATGAAACACCCAGGTCAGGTGAACCTTAAATAAATAAATAAATAAATAAATCTTCTAGAGATCACTTGAAGGCTTCTTTCAAAATGTATCTAGGGATTTGTTTTTGTTTTTCCCCTTAATCAGCCTCTGCTTTTCTTATGATTTCTACTGAAGTGGCCAGACTTTAGATCTATGCTTCTTTAACATGCTGGTGAGCTGGTGAGGCAGGCTTATCTGCTTTCTGCCCTTCTCTCTGTTTTCCTGTTCATGAACACTCAGTAGGGGATGGTGTTGACCTTGCCTGTTGTAGGCAAGCAAACACAGCTAGAGAAGAATCAGCTATGGTAGAATCCCTTTCTCTCCCTACTTACAGTTTACTGCACTATTTACTGCAGGCGTGTTATGGCAACCTGACACTGGAGGTTTCTGTTTCTCCAGACCTCCTTATCATCTTCTTTTTTGCTAAATCCTACCCTCCAGCTAGGACAAGGATAAAAAAAAGGCCCAGGGCATAAAAAACTTTATAAATAGGAGAATTTTTATCAGAGGCTTTGTGAAGTGAGGTATGCCTGTACAATTAAAATATTAGAACACAATTAAAAATAGATGAGTGAAAAATAAAGAGCAACACTAACCAGTTAATTCCCCTTCAACCATAACCCACTCTACCAAAAATCTGTTTGAATAAAAACATTTGCACACACTTAGGCCATTTCTGCCCTACCCCGTTATAGTGCTACTATTCCATTTTCAACATCCTGTGAAATTCTGGGGTTTGTCGTTTACTGAGGCCCAAGAATTCTCTGGCTGAGAATTCTAAATGCCCTTAGCTAAACTGCAAACCCCAGGATTCCGTAGGATGTTGAATGTGGAATAATACTATTATAGCAGTGTAGTGTGGAAAATGGCCTAAGAATTCCCTCCACAGGGACAGAGAATCAATCTTAATTCCTGTTTTCAGGGATAGATTCGTATGCACATATGCCCCTTTCATACTCATATTAGTCATGCATTTTTCAAAGGACTGGTCTGGCATATTTGTCAGCATCAAGAGCCAGCATGGGAAAGCTCTGGCCCTCCAGACATTTTTGGCCTATAACTCTCAGAATTTCTGGCCAACATGCCAATTGTAAGGAATTGAATGAGTTATTCAAAACACCTGGAGAGCCAAAAAGAGTCCACAGTTCTGATCTAAGGAATGGAGTAGGCTACTTATTATTAAGAGCATTTGTACTGATTGCCTGAAGTAGGATGATGAATTTACAAGCCGAGAAATCAACTGGAAATTGTTTCTGTGCCTGCATCTATTTAAAGCAGTTTGTTGTTTGTTTGTTTCTTGGTGGTGCCCACCATGATACTTCAAGGACAGAGCAAGCTGTGATCCAAATACAGAAAAGAAACACACTATAAATTGCATAATTTTCTTCTACAGCTAGCAATATAGTGCTATGAGCTAACACAGTACATTGCATGCATTTTTGAAACATAAGATATCCCTCTTGAACTTCTTTCTGTATGTCAAGTATTTGCTAATTTCTTTCCATTCTTTGTTCCTAGAGAAATGCAGAATACTCTCTCTGTTGACTTTTCTGCTCTTTCAAAGTATTATATAAATTAGCTCTTAACAGAATGTGAATCTGATGTTTGCTTTCAGGTCACTTCGGAACCCACTATTGTGTTACCTGGGAGATCAGGGAAAAGTGGTAAAAATGATTGTGTACATTAAAGTAACATTGCAGAGTGCCAAAAGAATAAAATATGACAAAATAAAGGGCCAGGAAAAGTTCTTAGCAGATATTGAAATGTATTCACTGGAAAATAAAGGGTTGAATCCATACTGGGGCTTGGAAAATTCCTTTGTTGGACTACAGTTCCCAGAAAGCCTCAACTAGAGTTGTCATATTGGCTAAGGGACTGTGATAGCTGTAGACCAAGAAGATAAATTCTGTTAGCTCCCATTCAGACCATAAAAGGAGCCCACGTTCCTGCCAGGCTGTCTAGGAGGTTGTTAGAAGTACTAGAAGTGTTTCCTCACAGGCAGGATCACACTCCTGCCTTGAAGGTCCCCTAATACACTCAGGGAAATTTTCTCTGACATTGAAGTACAACTGCTGGAATTCTTGCCCTCAAAAGCACCTGAAATAGGGTGTTTTAAACATGATTCAGGAAGGTCTAGGATCTAAAAGTTCCTAGCCACCCTCATTCTCCCTATAAGTTCATGAACCAGTTTCCTGAATAACATCAAATTGAGAACGATGGAGTTCTTTCTTTTTCCACTGGTGAATGGAGAGGAAGCACTGCCTTCAGTCCAATGGATAAACAAGTGTTTAGCCTGACCTTACCAAACCAGTAGAGTTTAGGAAGCCCTTCCTCACCCATAGAAATCCCAACATCTCCCTTGATCTCAGCTTAAGAGTGCTTAGTAAATGAGCTGCATTTTGCTCCTATTAAAGCCAAAGGGACTTAATTACATTAGTCCTTCACTTTCAAGGGGAAAAAAGGGCAATTCACATTTCATTCCTAATATCCTGATATAGGTACAGATTCAATGGAATGCACTTTTCAACTCCAGCTTCTGCCTGTGAATGAAACTGTTCATCAGAAAAGGGCTGCAGCATGACAGAAACCCTCACTGCACACACAGAAAGTTTAATCAGCAGAAAGAGGCAAATTTGAGGAACACTTCCAGGTGAAGAAGATGTGGTTAGAGCTCACTTTAGATCTGCTGGATCCCAAGCCACTCCCCTCCCCCCGGAAGAAACATAGTATTGATTCCTCAGCTATGGATGCTTCAAACTGTTGTAGGAAAATGCTATCTCATTGTAAAAGGTGATTAACCATAAAAATGCCCAGTCTGCTGGGATGCGGAAGCAGAAGGAAAACTCCACAACCGTTGTTTGCTTGGGTTAGTATGTGGCTACAGCTCTGTGGATGAGGCAGCAGATTTTTTCTATATTAATTTTTGTTCTCATTACTCTACCCTGGCTTCATTTAGGACAGATATGCCACTCAACAGGAGGGAATCAAATGGGATTATTTGTTGTGGTATATCTCACAGTTTACTAACAATAAAATTGAATGTTTTCCCCATTCTTTCTTCAGTTGAAATGCAAACATATGGCAATGGCTTCCCGCTGTTGACTATACAGAATGCTTGCAGAATTTCTGGGTAAATATGACCTTCCTTCTCTCCATCCTGGTTACTACTCCCTTGCTCAAAGCTTATTTCATCTTCCTCCATCTTCTCAGGAAAAAAAAAAGTGAAGATAAAGGCCATTTCCACATGGGGTGAGGGAATCGCCCCGTGACACCACTCACCAGACTTTTGGGCTCCCCGGTCCGGTCCACGCTTCTCCAGAGCAGTCCATGGCCGCCGCTCCGCACTGCTCTGGGGATGAAAATGGTTGCTTCTGGTTGGTCAAGGGTCTCGATGAACCGCTGAAGCTCACCAGCCTAAAGCCTGCCCCTGGCAGATCACAGGCTCGCACCAATGTAAGCCTACGAATCTGCATATGGGAGCAGGCTCACAATGGTGTGCTCCGTGCTTTTGAAAGACCTGTTTTTAGCAGTCTTTCAAAAGCATGCTGGATGACCACTTGGGGTTGTTCCGGAGCGGGCTGGGGTGCAGATCTACATTAAGTAGGTCCGACCCAGTCCACTCCCAGGTGCAGACGTCGTCCCTGTAGGACGCTCTGCCCCGTGTTAAAAATCTCATGTGGAAATGGCCAAAAGGTGTATTTTGGAGAAAGAATGGGAAAGTTACTAATCAACACAGAGGGTGACATGCAGAATAAACATGGCTAAGAACCAAAATGTAGTGAGCATAACTGCCTCAATCACTTTTTGTGTTTTCCTACTTTACAAGATCAACATGTTATGGTGCCAGAACTTTCCTTATCATCTAATCAAAACACATTCCAGGAGAAGGCAAAAATGTTTGGGGCATCTTTGCAGGAAAGAGGAGAAAGACCAGCTGACACCAACTTCTTTTCTTGCTCCTACCTTGCAACATTTTAACTTTAATATTTTGGAACAGTCTTAATGCTAATCAATACTTCCATCATTTCAAGAGACACCCATTCAACATTTGATGCACAATTTTCAAAGTTTTCAAAATCCTGCCCTTCTGTATTCCATTGCATTTCTTACTTGCTTGCTTTATTTATTTGTGTACTTATTTATTATCCCACTTTTTACTTGATGCAGGACCCAAGGCAGCTTACAACAAATGAGGAAAAATCTGCTCAAAGTAAAGTTGAAGGCTTTCATGGCCAGAATCCATAGGTTGTTGTGAGTTTTCTGGGTTTTGAGGCCGTGTTCTATTAGTATTTTCTCCTGACGTTTCACCTGCATCTGTGGCTAGCATCTTAAAAGTCTATTGTTTCTATGGTGATGGTAACAGGTGCAACATGTTGGTTCTCATGTGGAAGGTGTCATGCATGCTGCCATTGGATCTAGTAGCCCACAAGTCCCCTTCCAGCTCTATGATTCTACAATTATATATTCTTACCCTGTGAATAAAATAGATCGTTCTTGTTTGGCTGTTGGAATAATAATGCTAAATGAGGGATAAGGGGAGGAGTGGCCAGTAAAGAAGGGAGACATCCACAGTGACCTTGTCACCACTCACAACATCAGGGTATGTCCCTGCCCTGCAAATCGTATTTATTGATGGAAACACACACACACACACACACACACACACACACACCAACAAACAGCATTGCTTCAACTCATTTATTTTAAACTGTTGGGTTTATCACAGCATGAATAAACTACAGCTGATGTTGGGAAATGAGGCTGAACAAATCAAAACAAGGAATGTGTTGTTTGAATTGCTAGAAAGAAAACAGAAAGTCCTATAAACAAACACTCTAGAGAATGACAATATCCCACTCTGCTTTTCCTTTCAGTGTATTTCCCAGGTAAGGACCTGGAAAATACAGTTTGCACAGTGTGGATTTGTTGGGAAAGAGGATCAGAGTATTCAGTCACTTGAGTTGAGTATTCCAGCAATTTCACATAGCTGCATTACAAGGGAAAAGATGAGAGATGGTGATTGAGCCACTGTAGTGGCATCTTAAGACCACTTCTAATATTATGAAACCACTTCCTTACAGATGTAAAGCAGAATCAGTGTTAAATGTGTAGAAAGAGTAACATTTATAGAACAGCCTAGTACTACTGAAATTGTGGATCTCTTGATACCTAGAACCAGGCACTGTTGGCCAGTGACTAGGGAATAGTTACCTTCTTATGACCTGAAATATACCAGTATGTATGTATGGGGATGTGTGTCTGCCTTCAAGTCACCTGTAGACTTATGGTGATCCCATGAATTTTATTGGGTTTTCTTAGGCAAAGAATACTCAGAGCTGGTTTTGCCAGTTCCTTCCTCTGCACCTTGGTGGTCTCCTAGTACCAACCAGGGCTGACCCTGCTTAGCCTCCAAGACAAATCAGGATCTGGTGTCTTTAAGGTATTTAGGTCCCGAGGAATAATTAGACATGATTAAAAACAGAGTGAGGAAGCCCAACACAAGTGCCAATGGATTATTTTCCACCTTGTCCAATTCATCATCAATCACCTATGTACGCGGCTGCAGACTTCTTTAAAGCAGATACAAGCAGTGGCAGTTGGTAACTTCAGTTTCAGTGGAGGGGCTTAACTTTGAAGGAGTTGTTCAAGGTGCTCAACTCTATCCCCAACATAGTTTAAGAAACTGGGAAAGTTCCTTTGAAGCTCACAGTAAAAAATCAGGCTGCGTTTATCAGTACATTGATATGGAAACTAGCAGCCATCACTTCCTGTGAGTTCACTACTGGCTTCTAGGATTGGTTGATTCATGGACTAATTGATTGACTGACTGATTGATTGATTTTGGTAGAAGCTTGGCATACACCACCACAAGCTAGGTGCAAAATTAACATTTGGAGATAGATCATGGGTGGAACTAGATATAATATGGTGACTTGAGAGGCAAAGACAGTTAGTCAGTACACTGGGATAACTTCTGCGTGTATATACAAATTCATCATGTTGTTGCTACAGCCCAGGTTAGAAAGAGTGAAAAACTTTTTTTTTTCTTGTTAACAGAACACAGTCAGAAATCTATGTTGAAACTTCATTTTGTCTTTACGTACTAGAAATCACCCAGTGATCTACCAGTAATTCCTAACCCACATCCTGCCCAACGCTTTTTAAAGGAGGGCCCAACAACATGAAGGACTCTGCAGATGTACTAGTTGTTTAGAGTGTTTTCATAGGGTATATATCAATAAACAAAAATAAGCAAAAATGTTAATCTACCTAAAGCATAACAGCTTGAGGATTCATAGTTAATTCATTCAAGCTCTTCAATATAGTAAAAACAGGACTTCTTTAGGGTTTTAATGTTTATTGCCTTTGGCATAAGCCAATCAGC
Organism: Ctenosaura bakeri; assembly: GCA_948474755.1. Lineage (NCBI taxonomy): Eukaryota > Metazoa > Chordata > Lepidosauria > Squamata > Iguanidae > Ctenosaura > Ctenosaura bakeri. Next base: position 21,422 of record CAOLHI010003254.1, on the reverse strand, counting down.
AAATTCAGCAACTGTTATTAAAACATTTGCCTGTCATCTAAAGATACTTAAAAGAGTAAAGGTGGATTTTTTAAAAAGAAGCAAAAAATTAAACTCTTGATTGCAAATGACTTTGATCTGAATTTTCTCTAAAGCAAATTATGTGCGTGGACAAAGCAATCAAGTAATCTTGAGAAATCAAAATTTCAGAAGACCAGTTAGCATTCAATCAGAGAAAAACTGACATGATGATCTGCATTTATCCTGGTTGGACACATCAGTTAATTGGGGCAGAACTTACTAATGGTGACATCACATAAAAAACATTTAGAAATACCACCTGTTCTTCTTCATACTTTTCAAAACTTCTAGGGTCAGGCTTCAATACTGCATATTTTAGTGTAGTGTAGCTTTCATAATCCACATGTCTCTTTTCCTCATCCAATATGGGTCACTCCCAACAGATTATGGACATAAAAGATAAAACAATGATGCCGCAAAGCTAAACATAGCTCTGAATGCAAAGACAGCAAAGAAAGGGACAACAACTAATTTACATGACATGTAGTAGCAATGTTGTATTTTAAAATTATGGCTGGCATCTTGTCAAAGAATTACAAAAGTATTACACACTCACAGTTGTCCAGCATTTATGCTTACAATTGTGGCATTATTCTATGATTGCAAAAACACCCCCCACCAGGAAACCTACCTTAACACCCAGCATCTCAACAAGCAAAGGAGGTCTGTTCTGCTAGTGAACAGAGCACTGAAGGATGACACCCCAGCCCCTGCCTGTGAGCTGTGATGTGAGAATCAGAAGGAGGACTCCTGTTGAAACTCCTCATCACATGTCAGATTGCTGGCTAGAGATGACTGAAAATATTATCTTGCTGTACCCTGATCATCAACAAAACAGAAAGGGATGGCACACCACATGTCCTAAATTCTTACGCAGTTATTTAAGATAATGTCCAGTAGAGGGTGACCAAAATGGTAAAGGGTCTTGAAAAAACCTACAAAGACCAGTTGGAGGAGATGGATATGCTTAGCCTGGAAAAGAGAAGACAGAGATGTGATATGATAGCCATGTTTAAATACGTGAAAAACTCTCATGTGGATGACTAAGCAAGATAATTTTGTTCTGTCACAGAAGATAAACCCAAGCCAGTAGGTTCAGTTTGGAGGATGAAAAAAATATGGAAATTTTTTTTTAAAAAAAAAGTGATTGACAAAAATATGTTTTTCAGGAAACTCAGATGAGAAGATTCCTGGAATGATGAGAATTTTTGCAGTTCAGGACTTGACTCAGCACAAACTCTGTGTGTGTGTGTGTGTGTGTGTGTACATAGTTAATACTTTAAACATTGGACTAAAGCCCTGTAGACCAGAGTTCAATTCCCCACTCAGCCAAAGAAACCCACGGGGTGACCTTGGGCATGTCACAACTCTCAGCCCCACAAAAATCCTATGATAGGTTCACTTTAGGGTTGTCATAAGTCAGAAACGACTTGAAGGCACACAAAATAAAAATATTGTTTTCTGTGTAGAAAATGTTGTTTCTTTTGTGGCAATAACTTCAACAAGCACATTTTGTGCAGAATAAGGCCTGAACGGCAAATAGTCTTTGAAAACTGTTTTCACAGATTTAGAAGACTTTCTTAGAGCTGAAAGAAAATCGCTAAAATTACACATTGCTACCTTCAAGAATCAATTTAGCAAAGACTTACATCACAACTTCACAAGACAGATTCTGACTAAACATTTGAAAAACTTCCCTGATAGTATTTGTTGTTTAACAACGGAATAAGCTACCTCAAAAGAAGGTAGATCTTCCATCATTGGAACTTTTTAAACAGAGGCTGGATGGCCACCTCACAGGGATGTACAGAAGAAACAGAAGAGGCATGTCTGGAGATGCTCAAAAGATGGTTGTTCTACTATCTTTTTAGAATCTTGAGGGGTCTCTTCAACTAATAAACCACCATTGAACATTGTAAACCTTGACTGTTGCTTCTCCTATGGATTCCATTTGATCTTCCCTGGTATTTGCTTCTCAGGTGTGATGTAGCTGTGGATTTGTGCACTGGCAGAGTGTTGGAATAGCCAATTCTTGCATGCCTTTCCAATATTATCTTATTAGGATTTTATGATCCTAACACACAAAATATTGCATTAAATTTTATCGTAATGTATTATAATGTATTTGTGTATTTATACCCTTCATTTTCCCCAAAACTGGGAATCAAGGGAACTTACAAAATGAAAGAAAAAACAACTAAAAACCAATACACAGAGACAGAAAACATTCAAAATGTTATTTCCAAAAAGCTAGTTAAACCAAATCTATTAAAAAGCAAAAGAGAATACTAGAGAGCTAAGGAAGGTATTTTCCTTTTAAAACAGTCAGTTCCCAAAAGCCTATTAGAAGGAAGAGGCCTTCCTGATGATGGCACAACAATAAGGCGTGGGGTTCCTGACCTTGAGAGATGCCACTGAGAAGGTCCTGTCTTGATTTTCTACCAAATGTGGGGGTGGTAGGCAAGATCAAGATAAAACCTGTTGTTATAACAGGGGTGTCATGTTCTCCCAGTAACAAAGCTATTTCTAAATGGCTGAAGTTTCTAAACAAGGGCACATAAGGACATTATAGTAATCAAAGCAGGATGTAACTAAGGCACATGTTGCTATGGCTAGAACAAGACATTTAGAAATTGACTGAAGTAGAACAGAAAGGAAGATACATCTTTTTCCCGTATAACCCTGGACATCTAGCCAATGAGCAGCCCAGAGTGATAGAATCAGTTTAACCATTGATCAACCTTCCCGTACACGTCCCTGAGACTCATTTGCCAGCAGGATCTGGAACAAAAATCTTAGATGTAGGACAAAGCATATGAACTGGAATGTATGGTTATCCTTAAATCATTTTAAACATCATATTTTTTAAATAAAGGCTTTTTTTAATAAAAAGAATCATTAAAAGGAAAACTTCACCAAAGATTATGATATTTCTGCTAACCAATTATGTATTACAGCTTCAGTCATGCCTGAACTTGCAATTGTTGCAAAATCCTGTATGGAACAACTTCATCCATCTCTTTTAGACTAGTAGTTTATTGGAATTTCTGGATTTTGCACGCCTTTGGATTCTTTCTTTTTGAGACTTTGAAATTGACACATACCATTTGACTGCTTACTTTTACTGAACTGAATTAATTGAATTCATTGAATTCATAAATTAAGCAGAGTTTGAGCAGATTTTCAGAAGATTATTTTTTTTAAGAACACAGACTAATAGATTGGAGTTTGGGACAAAAACATTAAAAAAAGGGATATGGACAAGAAGTAGATGGGATTTATTCAGCACTAATTCTGCTCTGCCATGAAACTCTTTCTTGCTTACTTCTTTAGTTTGCAGGCAAACAAAACATATCAAGTTGCTGTCACACTCTACTCTATCCTGCTACTGGGCTTTGTTCATTTTGGAAAGTCACACACTGTCGTTCCTTGTTAAAGACTATTGAACAACAATATAATTTTTTTTCAGTGTTATGTAACAGTCCTATAATTAAAGGATTGGCAACCCCTCTACCAATACAATATTCAATCAAACTAATGGGATCTGCATATTAATAATATTGGTTGGTGTTCTATATTGTAGTTATAGATTTGTAATCTGGAGATCTATTCAATAAGACTATGTAGTCATACTGTAAGACCACATAAATGCTCCCCCAAGCCTACCTTAAGAGGCTGCAACCACAGGTGCAGTTCTGTTCAGATGGCAATTGGCGTGTAAGCTCCGTCCCACCAGTGAATGAAGCTGCAACAATCAGAAACAGGACCCCTGTTAGAATTCCTAATTGCAGCCTCACTCCCTGGTGGAAGAGAGTTGGAAACATCGCCCTTCTTATGCCCTGACTGACAGCTGAACACAACTTTTTCAGCCAAATACAGCTGCTGGCTATTAAGGTCACCTTGGGGGTGTCAGACCAGAACACATTGCTTATTTATACATAGATGTAACTGATATAAAAATATCAGTGATTTCTTCTAAAAATGATTGTATGCTTGCTGCTGCTCATACAGGGGGTTGGAGTCAGATTAAATAATACTTGTACCCACCAAAAGCAATAAAAGTTAAGGTACTCATAGGCCATTTCCGCACTAGACTGTTATAGCGCTATTATTTCACTTTCAACATCCTAGGGAATCCTGGGGTTTGCAGTTTAGGGAGGGGCGGGCTGGCCCCTCCCTAAACTGCAAACCCCAGGATTCCATAGGATGTTAAAAGTGGAATAATATCGCTATAATGGTCTAGTGCGGAAATGGCCATAGTTAAATCCTCATGATTTCAATGGGTTTAATTTAAGCATGACAGTGTTTAGATCCAACCCAGGATTTCCAAATGTGACTCTGAGCATTTAATCCTATTGCAAGCATGCATGACACTTTTTTAAAATGCTGTTACTCAGGAGTGCTCAGGATGATTCAGTACACCAGTGAAAAATTCTGCCACCTTCTAATTAAGTCAAAATTGCAGAAAGCAATAAATGGCCTTAATATAATAAATAAAATTTGCAAAGAATGTGTAAGTATTTAATTAGGACCTGACAAAAAATGTGATTTAGCAAGGAAGTTGTAGCTTACCAGAATATCAGTTGACATTTTTAGCAATAAACTGTTATCCTCCTATCTTGCCATTCTGCCTTGAGGGGGGTGGAATTACAGGCATGTCATCTGAACAGCTCTGATTTCAGTTCTCTAGGCAGAGATTTTTCTCCCACTTTTCATTGCCTGTTTCTGCTGAGGTTTTTATTAGCAAAAGATGAGTAATGAAAGATCAAAAGCATATCTAAGCCTACACATGTAGAATTGTATTTTAAACCCCTCCTCTTGCTCTTGCATGCTTCTTTCCTACAGCTTTCAAGACACATTATCTCCCCTCTTTAGTTGCTGGTCGTGTCCTATGACCCACCTCACTTTTTGGTATTATAATGTTACTTCCATTCCTTCACTCAAGGTAGAAGAGTATGCTTCCCCATCTCTCTGCTTTTGTTTCCCTACAGGTATATATCAGAGGAAAACTTGTACTCTGTGTATATAAACATATAAGGGGAAGTGTTTCACAAGCCTAAGCTTCAGCAGTTGACTAACTGGCTTTAAGTATTTTGTTCATTGTATTGCTGTGCAATGAACAAAAATCATTTTACATGATATACTAAGGCTTTTCTGTGGCCCTTTCCGCACCTTACCTTCTTCCGGCGCTGGGGTGCAGGGATCGTGCGAGCAGCCTCTGGTGAGAGGCTCTCACATCCAGGGTCCTTCAGCTCCACATGAGCTGCCTGCTCACGTGAGAGCTCCACCTCTTTCTTCCACAGTGCAGCCTGGGAGTTTTCCAGGCTGCGCTGGAGCAAGAAGCGTGACTGGCACAGCTCTGGAGGCTCTGCACACCAGGTAAGTGTGCGTGGGGCCCAGGAGCAATGTGCGATTGCACACCATTTTTGACTTCTAGCTGAAAATGAAAAGGTGCATGATCGGTGCCTACCCTACCCTGGAGCGTCGCACAATTGTGAGTGTGTCGTGCAGATCGCTCCTCACAATCGCACGACAACGCCATGTGAAAAGGGCCTGTGTTTCCTCAAACTCAAAGATGCAGGGAAACAGCATCTGCTGATAGACACACCATCAACAGGCACATCAATTATGCATTCAGTGTGATATCCTGTGTTCTATTTCCAGCTTCACTACTACCTTGAAATTGGTTGACTGGCAAGGGCAGAAGGGTGGATCCAATTTCAAAAATGGATACAGTTTTCTATCACCACACAACTGACAACCATGATCCAATTGCACTGGTACACTCTGTTGTCTAAATAGCACTTCTGTTGAAAGCAGGAGAGGACAGGGGCTGACCCTTGTGAGATCTAGGAAGGTTGTAACTATCCTTTTGTGGCTCCATTCCCTCACTTAAAAAAAGAAACAAACTTTTTTTCAGGAAAAAGAAAAAACCAAGCATCACCCCAATGCCTTTTAGAAGCTATAGGAATAATGTCATCATGTTTCAGGACTCCAAACTCTTTTAGGCCTAAAACAGTTCTTTTTTAAAACCAGGAAGTAGTCTGATGTGAACCCTATGGGATGGGGGGACCACTTTATTTTTTGAAATAGAAGTTTGGATTTGTTTTGTTTTTCAAAAATGGAGTCACATATTGAACACTCCTTTGTTAAGGGTGTTCAGAGGCACCCTGAGGCAGAGAAAGACTTTCTATGTTTTCATTAGAAAAGACATAGAATATAGGAAACAGAATGTGGATCAGATAACTATCTATGCTCCTAAATTTTGAGCTCCTCATGAGCTGGTTGGATAGCTTTCATTGCTGTACAACATACACTTGTTATTATATTTCTCTCAGAGTTAAATTGAAGCCAAAATTGAAGTCCTTCCATTTTGGCAGTAGTTGTAATTATTTCTAGTATGGTAGAGGGTGGGGAAAAGTGCCTGCTCTTAGTGGCAGCTAACCAAATGTTTTGATGGTAGCAGTTGCAATAACTGCCATTTCAAAATTAGGGATGCTCCAAACCTTTCACTTTTTTCTCATAAAGTGTAGCAGTTTGAAGAAACTGGAGAATTCCTGTAAACTAGACACACACAAATGGCCTCTCAGAATAGTTTAACAATAAAGAAATTGGAGAGAGAATGACCCAATTAACTGAACTACTTCTTATGGGGACTGTGCAATTCTTTCAAAAAGGTGAGTGTTTACCATTAGAAAATAACAATATTTTCTATTTGATGGCAAATATTTTCTGGAAAATTTTCTGAGAAAATGCTACAAAGTGGTCTTTTTTCTTCTTCTAAGCAGTAAGAAATAAACAGTAATAAATCTCAGAAATTTTCACAGGAAAAAAAAATACCTTCTGAGAAATTGTGGTCCAGTGTGGCTTAATGTCAAACACATATGTCCACCAAAACTATCACTTTTTTACCTTTGTTATTTGCCTTCAAGTCATTTCTAACATGGAGAATCTACAGTAACAATATCATGCGTTTTCAGAGGGGGTTTGCCTCTGAGGTTGGGAGTGTGTGACTTGCCCAAGGTCACCCAATGGGTTTCCATGTTCAGGTGAGGATTTGAACCCTGATCTCCTGGAGTCCTAAGCCCTTTCTGCACAAGGGGAGTGAATCGCTCCCTGCCATTACTTACTGCTTCTTCTCTCTTTGAAGCAACATGGACTTTCCCTTAAGCCCTTCTGCTCAGCTCCTCTGTTTGTTGCAAATAGGAGCAGTGCGAGGTCCGTAGATCTGCACTGCTGAGGCTGAAAATGGCAGCTTCCTGTTCTCCATGGGTCCGGACCAACCGCTGATGCTGACCACGCCCACAGCCCGCCCTCTGCTGATTGCAGGCTCGCATTGGTGCGAGCCTGTGCATCTGCACAAGTGAGCAGGAATGAAATGGTGCACTCCAGAAGATTGAAAGACCGGATTTTTCTGGTCTTCACTTAGTGCGCTGGAGCACCACTTGGGGGCATTTTGGATTGGACTAAGGTGCAGAACTAAGGTAAATAGTCCGAACCTAATCCAATACAAGGTGCTGACGACCTCTGTGCCAGAACTCCTTGGCCCGTTTTAACTTCCTCGTGAGGAAAGGGCCCTAATCAAACACTCAAACGCCTATGCTACAATGACTCTGATTTCTTCTGCCACTGGCCAAAAGTTCTTCATACAAGTTACACTGCAGCCCTGATCACGTGATCTTCAAGCATCAGGCACCATGAAAGGAGGAGCAGAATGTTAATGGTGTAGTAGAAATTAAATAACGACTAAATAAAAGGTAAGGAAAATATACTCTATAATACTGAGCAGCAGAAAAATCCTCACATATGAATCCATTATCAGCCTTGCAACTTCAGTGAGCCTAAAAGTTTGATCCCACACATTCTTACTCAGTTATCCAAGTAAGATAAAAATGCAGATTGTAATAAAACCAATCTATTACATCTCATTGTAATAAGGGAAACAACATACTTGCAGATCCAGAGGGTTGGGAAAAGAGGGAAAGAGAAGGATATACTTCAGGCTATACGGAAAAGCAGTCTTTGGGGCAGCAGTAAGTTCTGAGAGAATCTAAAATCTATTTCTTTCCATGTTGACCACAAAGGATCTCCAAATCACCTCCTAAGCTTACCAGGCTGCATATGAGAAAGGAGTCCGGTAATTTTATTCCTGATCAGATTATGGTGCATGATGAGGTACCATATAATTCGAACAAGTTTTCTAAACGTACCTGCCTTCCCTTTCCTTCCAAAGACCAACTTTTGGCCACAACCATATAATCCCAACTCAGCTATTGTTGCCTCCAGTGGAAAGGTGGTGAGAAGATCACCCAACTCTGTTCTTATAGCTGATTCCTCTTTGCCCCCTCCCTTCACCCTCCAGTGATGAGGCAACAGCCATGTTGGAAAGGAATGGCTGCGGCTAGAAATTGGAGTGTGGAAGGAAAAGGAAAACAGGAATCTTTGTCCAGCTTGGTGGCTTTATAGTACCTTGTCCTCTGCCACAATCTGTTTAGGATTAAAGTTTCAAAAGCCCTGTCATACATACACCCTGGCAATATTGTTTAATATGTACTGAAAAGAAAAATAAAACCTGCACACTAGATAATCCTTCTTAAGGAAGTCCAGGCAGGAGTAAGAAGTCATACACAACACAGTAGGTTCAGACAACATCTACAATTGTTCCTTTGTATATAAAAATGCAAATAATGTTAATAATCCACAAAGCCACACAAAAGCATACCTCTGAGCCCCAGTTTTTCCATTCAACAAGCACCTTGTATCCACAGTGAAAGAAACTGAATAAAATTACTTTCAGATCATGGGTGCTAAACAGCTAAGGGATGCTCCATCTATTCTAGTTTAGAATCTATTCACTCCAAACTCCCTCACCTGTTTTCCAGGCAGAAATCAATTCAACCCAGGAAGAAAATGACACAGTCACACATCCTTCCATGTCACTGACACAAACACAGATATATATTCAGCTGCTACAGAAATACACACAGACCTACCCACTCCCCGCAGAAAACAGACAAACAAAACCTTCTCAGCCATTCTAGCTTCATCTGAACTTTTCTCTCTCTCTCTAATAGGCTATTGGGGACATTCCCTGATTATTTTCTTCTGTTGAATTTATTTTCTTCTAGTTTCTCTGGATTGGCTGGGGGCAACCTCAGTGATTGTCCATTTCACATAAGAAAAGCCTAGGTCCTCCTAACAGGGATGTAGCTACAATGGCAGGGAACAAAATGAGGATATTGCCCTACAACAAGTATTCTGGGCCTCCAATGAAATTTATCACCAGTCCCCAAATTTCTAGCATTGCAGAGAATGAAATGTTGACAATCATCCACTCCCAGAACTCTTCAGTTTGTTGTCTTTGAATTCCCTTGGTAACTTTGCCTGCCCCTTTTCTTTGAATGCTAAACTGTATTTCTAAATATTCATTTGAAAATTTAAATTAAAGTAATGCTAGACATTTGAGGAATGAAGGGTAAAAAATTATGGGGTGGGGCAGATTCTTATTTTTACACCTCTGCAAACTCCATTATATTTATTTGTGGAAATCAAGAAGGGCAGCCTTTCCCAACAATGTTCTCTGCCTCCTCTTCTGCCTTAAGAATTCAGCTGGAGGAATGTTCTAAGCCATAGGCCATGATCGATAGTCCTCCAGATAGCAATGGAGAACTCAGAAACATTGAGAAACATCTAGAGAAGAAGAGGAATGAAACTACATTTTCCCCTTCAGCACTAACCAGTGAGTGACCAGGACCAACTACACCAATTGAACCATCAATAACCTGGTTCGAGAACATATGTACAATAGTCAGGAACATTGCCATTTCTGTGGTTTCTGATTGATGGGGACCTACATACATACCACGTGACTCTTCATAGGCAGCTTCAAATTTTCCCTTGAAAATATTTGCCTCAGGTAGGATCAGCAAATGCAAAATTTCTGCCTCTACTGTGATTACTAACATCTAGAGCTTTTTCTGCACTAGACTGTTACAGTGCTATTATTCCACTTTCAACATCCTATGGAATCCTGAGGTTTGCAGTTTAGGGACGGGCCTCAAAGGCTTCTCCCTGAACTGCAATCCCCAGGATTCCATAGAATGTTGAAAGTGGAATAATAGTACTACAACAGTCTAGTGCAGAAATGACCCAAGTAAACACTATACTACTTGAATTCAGCTACAATAAGTTACAAATGATTGCACTACTTTGTGGGAACTTCTGCAAACTAGCCACTAAACTTAGCAATAATTCCTCTTACTATTAGTCCTGTTCTGGCATAGTGAGCTCAGAAATAGAGATGACTGGACCACCATTCCTCCTTCAGACAGACTAACCAAGCATTCCTTTCCTTTGTGGACCAAAACAGGTCAAGAAACACTTGAGGTCTATTGAAAATTGCAAGGCTGGATCACAGACTGCAATAAGAAGGTAGTCAGGAGTTGTGCCAAACAAGCAGACCCAAAGGAGTAAGATGGGAGTCAGAGCTAAGGAATCTACTGAAACACAATGGTGCTAAAATAACCATTCTTTCTTAGGTGACATTTCAGGTCAAACTGGAACTCTGTGATCTTTCTTCCTGTTTATGAAGGACTGACAGCTAGCTTGAGAAGACAAACCCAGTCCATTTTTCTAGTTCAATAAATCCTCCAGACTGCAGTACTAAGTTGACTACACAGGGTAGTTGTATACTATGCCAAATATGACCTGTTCCAATCCTGGCAATTTCTGATCTATAAGCATGACTCATTGGTCTGAACGAGAAGAAAACTACTGCAGAAATCTGCAGATGTTCCTTTCTGCCACATCCTTCCCTCTGCTATGTGGGAGATAGATCTGTAAACTACCATGACTGTACCTGTATACTCAGCCAAACATAAAGGAAGCAGTATGCAAATCAAGATATTTTTTATGAGGTTATGGGATTTTTCCCAATCATATGCTTAGTAGATTGCTAAAGGGAAATAAGCATTTGTTTCCAAAGACACTGCATGGATTTTATGGCAGGGATCTGAGGTATGGAAGAGAACACAGCACAGGTTCCCACAAGACACAATGAAGGATAAAAATCCATATATTTCTGGACAAACAGATGGTAGATATCTGCCCAGTGAACAATGATAAAACTGGATGATTCGTTGGCCTGGTAACTGATTTGTCAGTGATCTCCTGAAAAGAAGGATGGAATGAAATGTGTGGGAGAAGGCACCTCATATAATAAACACATTTGAGTTCACCTTAGCAGATCAGCAAAAGAATGACCTTTGTTTTTCATCTTTCCCTTCCACCAGTGATATGCTTTTGGCACAAGCTAAAAATAAGCTACATAAAAAAAAGTGATATTTTCATATAGCTTCAAATCCAGCAGTAACAGCAGCTATAACAAAAAGAAGGAGTAAGAAAGAGAAACGAGATAATTAAAATGTGGTTCCAGAGTAAGTTGGCAGTTTTAAATTTGTACTCATTTCCATATTACCAGACCACTTCTGTATATCTCCACAAACATGAAGAGTCTTTGCGCTTTTTTTTTCTTTTTTGTCTATGGATAGGCTGTGAAAATTCTCAAGAACATCTCATTAACAAAGTCACAAATTTCATCTCTCTGCATCGCAGTTAGAGATGCTGAGCTCACAAGGAATGGTATCATTTACACATTTGAGAAAAGCCATTTGGGGGAAAGGGGGAGTGAGTGAGTGACTGATTGTTTGAATGGGGAACAGAAAGCTATGCTGGAGAGCTAGATTTTCAATAATCTCACTACATTGTTTCATTAGCTTCCAACTGAGCATTTCTCTTTGTACTGAGGATTCGTCAAAAGAGGCACTTTAATAACAAGGATGCAAATTGTGTTCTTTCTAGCCTCATTTTTTTTCCTAGATGCAAGGACGTATGATATTGGAATATTTTCTAGAGCCCAGTGAGTTAGTTGCCCATCAATATTTGAGATAATACACTGGTCAAATTGAGTTTGTGGGTTTTCTGGATATCAGGCTTGACAAAACAATGTTCAAATTAGGATGATTACCTTATGAAGCTCTAGATCAGAGCTAGAAAGTAGCACATTCAAAATGTCATTTACCTGTAGCATGTGACCGGGGGGAGGGAGGCAATATTCCTTTCAAAAATAACCTTATTTAACTTTTTACTTTTTCTTGTTTTGGGGAGAGCTATAAACAAGCCCATCTCATGGCTTCCATGTCAGAATCTAGGTTTTAGTTCAAACTTTGAAAGTGCTACCCAAGATCTGAATCCATTTTCAGGATAGAGCTCAGCATTTTGGTTTAGATCACAGCAGATTCATCATCTAGTAGCCTGGAAGCCAGTAGTTGCCATTGGCTAAAAGTGCTTTCTTAGGGCATTTTCACGAGATTTTTTTAAAAGAGTCTTTCTAGCTTTTTATTTTTATATTTTTTAAATTATTTTTATTAATATTCACATTCATAAAAAATAGAGTGGACATACACCATTATTAGATATATCCCACTCCCCCCACTTCCATATTTGTGTTATGCAGTTGTTTCTACATTATTTGTTTTTATAACAGAGAAAAAGAAAATAAAGAAAAAAGGTTACATCAGTTTCATTCTCAAGTTTCTTATACATTTATACTTTTAACCAATTCACAACTTCTTTCCATTCCCTTTCAAAGTTCTGGATAGGCTTGTTTTTCAATGAGTACACTAGTATTCTTCTAAATTCTTCTAAATCAATGTCTTTCTTTTCTTTCCAATATTGTGCATATGTCAGCTTCGCTGCTGTTATCAAATATAACAATACCTTCTGATGACTTCTTATCTCCCTGTGTTGACCTAGCATATTTAGAAGATAAAATTCCAGTATCATTTCAAAATTCATTTTATAAAATTTTTTGGAGTTTCATCATGTATCCTTTTCCAACAATTTTTGGTTTTCCTACAAGTCCACCACATATGTAAGAAGGACCCAACCTTTTGTCACATTTCCAACATTTCACATTCTCATTTTTTGTTATTTATTGTAATCTTTCTTGGGTCATATATCATCTGTAAAGCATTTTATAAAAGTTTTCTCTTAAGTTTAAATTTGGTGTGAATTTTATATCAGCTTTCCATGTTTTCTCCCAAGCTTCTTGTTCAATTGGATGTCCCACATTCTGGGCCCATCTAACCATCGTATTTTTAATTACATCTGGTTCCATTTCTCTCTTCAACAATAATTTATAAAATTTAAAATTCTCTTCTTTTGGTTTCATTTCATTAACAAATCTAATTCATTCTCTTTTTTCTCAAAACCAAACAGTTTTTGATCCATTTTAAATCTTTCCTTAAGTTGATGCCATGGAAACCAATCTAGTTAATGACCATCGGCCTTTAGTTTTTCCCGGATCCCATTTCAATATGTCTTTGTATGTTAGTAAATTTCCTTGTTTTGTTGGGCCAATTTTATATGCTTCTTGAGGTCAGGTCCAAATTGGAAGTTCTGTATAATATTTTCACTTTATTTGTAGGCAGACATTTAACAGTGTCTTCCAGATGCAGTGGTTATTGAACTCCTTATTCACCCCTAATCTATCATAGCATAAGTATCCATGCCATCCAAATCTGTTATCTGTTGCTTCTAATTCTTTTATAGATGTTTTCTCTAATTGAATCCAATCTTGGATCCAATCTAGACAATATGCATGATAATATGTTTTCAATGATGATAAATCAAATCCTCCCCTCTCTTTTGCATCTTGTAATATTTTGAATCTTATTCTTGGTTTTTTTCCTTGCCAAATAAATTTTTGGAGATCCTTTCCCCATTCTTTAAATAGCTTGTCTCTTCCTATTATTGGTAAATTCTGAAAGAGAAACATAAGTTTGGGTAATAAAGTCATTTTAAATGCATCTATTCTTCCCAGAAGAGATAAGTTTAATTTTTTCCATTGTTACCCTGATTTCTGGGGTCCCGTGTGGGACACCTAAATGCGCTCCAAATTACAAAGGTGGGGAAATTAGTCAAGGAGCACAAGCTAGCAATACGAGAGGCAGGGCAACGGAGCAAGATCTTTTATCCAATGTCTACGGGTTCAGGCTAAGTCAAGGAGCAAACAAAAGTGAAATAATAATCATGGTTTTTATTAAAATACAGTCAAACAGTGTATGCAATACACTCACACAGATAACTATAGAAATAAAGGTTGGAGTGGGATAGAGGGATTTTTAGAGAAGTTGTTGGTTTGGGTAATACTACACCTGCCCTAAAACCCGGGTAGTCTGCAGCAGAAGTTCGGAGGTATGGAGTTCTCAGTACGTGGGACTGAGGGGAAGGCTCTCCAAAAAAAGTGGCTGCGAGGTGAGATGGAAGTCAGGAGCGATCAAGAAGCTCTCAAAGTAAGGGTTTTTTATAGGGGAAAATGAGGCCATAGGCTATTCTGTACTTGGGGAGAACAATGAGTTTCGGGCTGGAGACAAAGTGTCAGGAACAGATTCACTCTTACACGGATCAACAAACTTAATAGAAGATTTATTGTAACATAGTAAGGGATGCTGTCTTCAGATGTTAAAGCTCGAGAATGACGTTTTCCCCCCACCTTACACTTTAACAGACAGTTTCTCCTAAGATAGTTGTAAAAGAACGAACGTCATCATGCCAAATGGTTCCTTTGAAATTCCAGCCAGAAGGAATGGTTGGCGCCTGGGAATAGCTAACAGCCTACTATCACTATTTCCCCCAGTCTACTGCTATCCTAAAACAATAAAACATGGAGGACTCCCAATCCTGCCCCACTTTTTTAAAAAAATATATACATAAAGATACACAAAATATAGAAAATATCACGGAACAGTAGAAAGACAAGAAAACTAAATAGTAATATGAATGCAGTAGCAAGTCAGTCGGGGCGTTGAGGAACATCAGCCGGCGAAGAAGTCAGCGAAGGTGCCCTCTTCAGCAAACTGGAATGAAAAACAGGATGAATAGCCTTGAGGGAAGAAGGGAGATCTAGTTCAAAAGAGACATCATTAATAGCCCTTTTCACAGGAAAAGGTCCGAGAAAACGAGGGGAAAGTTTTTTAGACGGAGAAGGAGAGGAAATGTTCTTAGAAGAAAGGAAAACCAAATCCCCGGGCTGGTAAAGGGGATTAGGCTGCCGTTTACGGTCAGCGAAACGTTTGTGGGAAGCTTTAGCGGATGCTATAGCATCTGAGACGGATTGCCAAATGCCAGAAAATTTAGAGACCCAAGCAGAAACAGAAGGAGGAGCGGAGGAAGAGAGGGAGAGGGGGGAAAGGAGAAGGAAGGAAGCCGTAAACTATTTCAAAGGGGGGTTTCCCAGTAGAGGTATAAACCCAGAATCATGGCGAACTCAGCGAACGGAAGGAGCGGAGCCCAATCATTCTGGTTCTCAGAAACAAAACACCTAAGAAATTGTTCAAGAGATTTGTTAACACGCTCAGATTGGCCATCTGTTTGAGGGTGATAAGCACTGCTGAGTTTCTGAGTGACTCCCAGGGTTTTCAGTAGACAAGTCCAAAACTTGGAAGTGAAAATTGGATCCCTGTCCAAAATGATCACCGAAGGTAGTCCGTGGTTTCCATACATGATTAACGAACAGGTCAGCCAGCTGGTCAGCACGGGGTAGTTTCTTTAGAGGCACAAAATGACATTGCTTGGAAAAGTGATCAGTAACAACCCAAATAACATGAAAGCCGTGTGAAGAGGGAAGAGACAGATAAAATCCATGCGATGACCGACCAGGGGCTAGCAGGCGCAGGCAGAGGTTGCAGGAGCCCTTGAGGTTTGATGTGGGCACTTAGAAACGTTGCAAGTGGCACACTGCTTAATGTAAGTTTGCACGGAGGGGTTTAATCCAGGCCACCAAAAAAGGCGGCGAATCGCATGCAATGTCTTCAAAAACCCAAAATGTCCAGCGGGTTTGGAATCATGATAACGATGAAGTACCTGCTCGCGGGCAGCAGGGGGAACGTAGACCTTGGTGCCAAAAAAGGGAAGATTGTCAACCCATTCTATTTTATCCTTGTTTGCCGGTAGCCAGGAGTCTGCATGCGCTGCATGAATGATAGCATCGCGGAGAGCGGAGTCACAAAGAGAGGAGGCAGAAAGCCTTGTCTTTGCTAATGCACGAGTAGTCACTTGAGAAGCCAGAGAGGAGGCAGGAAACAAGGTATTGGAGTGGGAGGACGTAGCAGGGGATTCCGCAAAACAGGGAAGTCGAGAGAGAGGGTCCGCCAGTTGGTTAGTTCGGCCAGGTTTGAAAACAATTTTAAATCGGAATCTCTGGAAAATTTAGCCCATCTCGCCTGCTTAGGGGAGAGTTTCTTAGCAGACTGTAAGGCTTGCAAATTCCTATGATCAGTCCAAACTTCAAAGGGGAGTCGAGCCCCTTCAAGCAAATGACGCCAAGAGGACAGCGCAAAATGGATAGCCTTGGCTTCTTTCTCCCAAATAGGCCAATTAGCTTGTTGAGGGGAAAATTTCTTTGAAATGAAAGCACAAGGCCTGAGTGCTCCTGTGGTGTCATGTTGTAAAAGAACGGCTGCCATGGCAAAGTCCGAAGCATCCGTTTGCACAATGAATTGCTTCGTACTGTCGGGAAAAGGAGTAAGGGCTCAGACGTAAATTTAGATTTCAATGGTCAAACGCCGATTGACACTCAGGCGACCAACAAAGTCTATGCGCCTTGCCCGCAGTGGATCCTTTAGGTTTCCGTAGAAGGTTGGTGAGTGAAGCTTATGGCAGCAAAATCCTCAATAAAGTTCCGGTAGAAGTTCGCAAAACCAAGAAATTGCTGCAGTTGCTTCACAGTTTTAGGGACGGGCCATTGCAAAATGGAGTTAATCTTCGAAGGGTCCATTTTAAGTGAACAATCTTGAATCCTATATCCCAAGTAATCAAAAGTTTGGGTGTCAAATTGGCATTTAGATAGATTAACCACGAGGTTGTTATCTATAAGCCTTCGTAACACTTCACGAACCAATCACACATGAGATTCCATGGAATCTGCGTAAATTAAAATGTCATCCAGATAAATCAGAACCCCCTGATACAACAAGTCATGGAAAATGGTGTTCAAAAACATTTGGAACACAGATGGCCCCGATTGTAAGCCAAAGGGAAGAAACCCCCCCATTTAAAGTTACCTAGAGGAGTTGCAAAGGTGGTGAGCCACTCAAGTCCGGGTCCATTTTAATCCTATGAAAAGCCTCTTTAAGATCAAGTTTGGTGAAATATTTTCCTTGAAAAAAGATGGTCCAAAACAGTCCGTATCAGAGGTATGGGATAACAATTGGAGGAAATAACCTGGTTAATAGCAGAGTAGTTAACTATCAGTCTCGGATCGCGCTGGATCTTTTCTCTTTCGGAAGAAGACAGGACTCGCCGTGGGGGCTGTAGAGGGCTTGATAAAGCCGCGAGCCAAGTTTTTATTTAGGAACTTCTTGAGAGCAAGGAGTTCTTTTTGGCTCATGGGGTAAATTTTCGGTTTAGGCAGGGTGGCCCCGTCAACTAATTCCAGTTTACAGTCAAAGTCCGTGTGGGGAGGCAATTTGTCAGCCTCCCTTTCGTGGAAAGCCTTTTGGAAGTCTCGGTAGTGTGAAGGAATTTGTTGCAATTCTTCATGGGGAATAGAAAAGTTTTCATCTGAAGAGGACATAGTGCCAGCAGTCCAGTTTATCTGGGGGTTATATTCACGAAGCCAATCGATTCCCAAGACCAATTTGAACTGCATCGCCTTGGGAACTAGAAATCGCATGCTGTAATTGTTTTTGTCCATTTGAAATGAGATGGGCTTAGTGATTTTACTAATTACTCCCCCAGTCATTGAGGTCCCATCCATTTGCGTTAATTTGATGGGGCATTCCAAGGGCTCATAAAGAGTTTTCAATTGTTTGGCCAATTTGGGGTGTAACAAACTTCTGGAGCAGCCAGAGTCAATTAATGCCCTATGTACATGCAAAGTCCCATCGCTGCCACTAATCGCAACCGTGGCGTAGAAATGGGGAATTTTAGGAGTACTTACAGATGTTCCCGCCGCTTGCCAGTCATCGCAGTCAGGTTTAGAATCTCCATCTATGTCAGATGAGGACGAAGAGGTGGTTTCATCATCGGGATCGGAAGTTCTCCCGTCGCCGCTGCAGGGTCCTTAGAAGTGCGTCTAAGTGGTTGTTTGGCGGCCGCTGTCTGATGTGTGAATTCTATATCCTTTGGGTCTGCTCGTGCTCCCTTAGTCCCAGTCGGAGCTTGGTTTCCGCGGAGGTGTTGGCGAGGTGGCCCGGTTTCCACAGTTAAAGCACATGCCCAAACGGAGACGTTTGTTCCGTTCCTCAGCATTGAGGACGGTGGGACCGCGAGGTTGTCGTTTTGGCACGTCTTGTCTTTGTCGGTTCAGCTGAACAGTCTGGGTTATGCCTTCCATTTCAGTAGCTAGTCTGACCCAACCTAGCAGGGTCTGTGGATTGGCCTGCATTAAGCACCCGTGTAGAATATCAGGATTTAGTCCATCTTTGTATAACTCAATTAGAATTTCATCACTCCACGGGACTTTGGTGGCCAGGTTTCTAAATTCACGGGAACGTCCCCCATCGTTCCTGCCTTGTTTCATTCGTTTCAGTTGATATTTGTGTTTTAATAAATGGGGTCTTCAAGGGTTCCCGCAGATGGTTCATGAAGAGCTGCAGATTTTCAGTTTCGGGGGCGCGGGAGTCATATAGGTTCGCTACCCAGTCTGCTGCCAGTCCTTTCATCCTCTGGCTTAGGTATCGAATTCGGGCCGCATCATCCCGAAATAGATGGCCGTGATCAATCATGAAATTGTTTGCCATAGTCAAAAAAAAGGAGAGTTTCTCCCCCTTCCCGTTGAAGGTCGCTTTCAGGTCTCCCACATTTCTGAGTAACAGTGGCGCTGGCGTGTGCCCTGTTGGTTGCTGGGGCGGACCAGGGGTGCCTGCCGCCGAGACAGCCGCTCGTGGTTCTCCTCCTGGTGATCTCCCTGTCTGCGAGGGACGGATGCGCATCTCGCGTAGCATGGTCTTGAGTTCAGTATCTCCTCATCTTTTTTCTTTCCAGTTCGGTTTCCATTTGCTTTATCTCCTCCAAAAGGGATAGGTCTTTTGCTGATGTATCCCATCTAGCAGCCCTTCTGCGTTGTCTCAACGACGTATGTGGCTTTTCTCCCCAGACCCAGGTTTGGCCGCTTGTGGGGGTTTCCATAGCCTCGGTCAGGCGCAATTTTGTCTTGGTATCCAGGGGCACTTCAGTTTCTGTAGCTCCATCAGATTCTGCAGATCCTTGCTCTTCTTCAGTAATCGACTGGTCCATCAATTGGTGCATTTTTTGAAAGGATTCTCGAGCTTTCTGTCAGGAACAGATTCACTCTTACACGGATCAACAAACTTAATAGAAGATTTATTGTAACATAGTAAGGGATGCTGTCTTCAGACGTTAAAGCTCGAGAATGGACGTTTTCCCCCACCTTACACTTTAACAGACAGTTTCTCCTAAGATAGTTGTAAAAGAACGAACGTCATCATGCCAAATGGTTCCTTTGAAATTCCAGCCAGAAGGAATGGTTGGCGCCTGGGAATAGCTAACAGCCTACTATCACTATTTCCTCAGTCTACTGCTATCCTAAAACAATAAAACATGGAGGACTCCCGACACAAAGCCTCCGAAAGGTCAGAATTTAGCATGATTGAGTTAATTGACAATGGAGTAGACAGTATGCAAATGCAGATTGCTTGACAGATGAGGATGCTTCTAATCAAGCTGCCTGCTCAGGGCAGGGATTTCTTTGTAAGTAGCATGCATACATAATGTGGTACTTGCCTTTGAGGTCTCCTGAAGTGGCGGCACGGCTATTTCTGGCCTGCCTGTATTGTTTGGAATATTACAGCTATTAGCAGCCGTGCCTGTCTGCGAGCTTGTCTGGGGGACCTCGCAGCACATGGAGAGGGATAGGTAAAGAAGCCCAAATTATTGATATCAAAGTGATATCTAATATTCCTCAAGTCCAAGCTAGAAACTGCGGTAACACCATTTTTCCATATAATTTCTGATCTCTTTCCATACTTTCAAATAGTTGTTTTCAAATAGGTCTTGGGTTGTCCAGAGAAATGATGACATCATCTGCAAAAGTCTTAAATTTCAATTCCTTTTTCGTTTTTATTCTCAGACCTCTTATCTGTGAGTCATCATTTATTATATTTAATAATACTTCCAAAACAGCAATGAATATCAGTGGTGATAACAGGAACCCTTGTCTTACCCCTTTGTTTATAGCAAAGCTTGTCGAAATATCTCCATTAATTAATAGCCTCGCTGACTGTTCACGGTAGATCATCTCAGTCCATTTGCAAAAAAATTCTCCCAAACCATAGTCTCTTAGCACCCAGTGCATAAATACCCAGGAAACATTAGCAAATACTTTTTCTGCATCTAAGAAGATAAGTGCTGCTTCCTTCCCCGGGTTTTGGTCATAATGCTCAATTATGTCTAGGATTGCTCTTACATTGCTTCTCACATATCTGCCTGGGAGAAAGCCTATTTGACCCTTTTCTAGCTTTTTAAAATGGATTTTTTTTCCCAAAAAGAAACTAAAAAGTAACAAGAATGCAACAAGTAATGAAAAGAATTCTGCAATATGAACAGTAATAAGCAACTTTTTTATGCTTTGCAGCAAGATATGTTATCAGATTAGTTTTTAGAAAGTAATTTTCCAAACTCTGCTCTGCAGTACATATGAACAACTCAGTACCCACAGGTGAAACTCAGAGATGTTCCGTTCATCCTCACACCCCTCGATACACAATCTTCTGTCAATTTCCCATGGCACTAAATTAACCTCACCATTCAAATATTTAGCAGGGTATATGACAAGTGATTATATGTGTAATAATGCTGTCACCATGTGACAGGCACCCCAGGACCAATTCCACTCCCTGTAGCTAGCCACATTGCTGGTTGAAGAGAGAGAGGGAGAGAATATTCTACTTCTGAGGAAATAAGGATAGAGAAACCTGTGGCCTTTCAGATGCTGGTAGATCAGAACTTGCAACATCCGAAATCATGGGTAATGCTACCTATGGCTGATAAGTGCTGGAATCTAACTGTATTTGGATGTTCCCCACTCCTGACTTAAAGATCTGGTGTACTATGTTTTTATTTTTGTCATGTCAGCACACAGATTTTGTATGGATAACTTTATATCATGCCTCTGAATATGTTATGGTAAATTATTGCTATACATGAGTCATGATCGTCCATAATTACTATGTGTAAAATAAATAAATAAATAAATGGCACACATTTTCCCATGAATCAATGCTCACTGTTAATACTTTTCACAGGCAACAGTGGGATTTGTGATTTTAACAATGAATTGG